>JAKWJA010001783.1:0-80674 GCA_027704765.1 Solanum habrochaites | reverse complement strand
GCCATTGGAAACATAGGAGGCATCAAAAGTTATCCTCGAAAGCTCTTGAGTCTCTAGCATTGCCAAAGATTAACCGTGTTATCAGATTTAATAGGTCCCAGCTGTTTGTGCCAACCTACACAGCTTGTTTAGTGAAAATCAACCTACAATTTTTTGGTAGGCTCATTCGGATAACCATGGAGAATGGATGCCCCAAATGACCTACAATGTTGCAACTCCTGAGAATATGAGCCACTCCTTTACTCTGATCCACGACTCAAAAATCATATCCAGTTGAAATGTCACTATCTCCTAAAGATACCAAGGCTCCCCGAAGATTGATGTCGTATCCAATATCTAATATATGAAACTTGATGCAAATTTGAACAAAAGACTTCAAAATCCCATTTAATGGAGCAAAACGATTGGGTCACTCAAAACCATGTGATTCTCAGTTCAAACAGGAAGACTTGCACTTTTGGAAGCACAACACATGTTTGAGAAATACAACACCAAGGTCAGTAAAACAATATGTATGAACATGTCCGAGTTACCATTGAATCTTTTGGTGTTTGCAACCACAAATACTCTAGAACAAAGTTATGTTTTGGCATTGTTTCTCCATAATCACCTGGAGAGAGTCTTTTGTTCAGACCAACGGGAACAGATGAGACCGCAAGGGCCTTATACCTGTTCGGGGGTTCCTTTTTAATAATAAGAGGTTTAAACAGTTTTAACCCTATAAATTTCATTCACCAACTTAGATTTTCATGACATGAAGTTGTTTTGATATCTACTTTTTCAGGAAAACCCAACCAATCTCACAAAGAAAAACAAACCCACACCGAAGACCCCCTCAATTCAACAAATAACCAAAGACTCACATCCCTTACCAAACCCCAAGAAAACCAACAGTAGCTTCAAAGTCCTTCCTTTTCATTCTTAAAACCGCCAGCCAGTTCAAACAACCCGTCCCATAAATTGGGCGGAGGGAGATATTTCCTCTTAAACACATAAACATGACTGCAAATTAAAACCGTGGTTGTTAGGAAAAACGAAGTGTAGAAAACGATGACTTATCCACTCTCTTTATCTATCAATTTGCCATTATAACCTTCACTAATCTAAACCTCAGACTGAGATGTAATTTTTGAGAGCTTTAATTAACCCTTGCTTTGTATTCAATTAGTTTCATTTAACTCAGAGAATGCCAAATCCACTGACAAGGAATAGCGGCAACAGAGCAGGAGAAGCCACGTGTGCAAGTAAGGTCATCCTCACTGAACACATACTTACAAAATCTAAAACAGTCCGTAGTTTCGATGGTACAACAAAGCAGAACTTCCAATATCAACATTTTGACGGATCCGGCAATGCACAAGGGTGTTCTTCGGCTAGATTTCCTACAAGGAAAATGAATGCAAGAGACCCTCTTCTGGGTTCCAAGGATTATTACTGCAACCAAAAGATCAACCATGACAACGTATAGCTTTAAAATAAAAAAAAAAAAAAAGTAAAGAGCATGTAAACATATATTTTATTTGTTTGAACTATGCTAAAGTAGTTTGGACTGCATTTCCTTCCTTCACCAGGTTGGCCTGCAAAATACATCACGAAGATAAATCCCAAAGAATGACCTTATTAGCAACCATAGTCAACTCTTGTATCGAGGTAGGCTGCTTATACAGAATACCTGGTGTCACCAACATTTTGTACAGAATCATTATTCCAAGGTACAAACACTTGCCTCCTGTAAAACAATGCAGAAGAAAGACAAGTTAGGTCAGTTTTACACCTATCCTAATGGATGTACGAACTAAAAATCTAAAAGACTGAACTTCCCTGAAAAACTTACGATATCCTTTGGCTTGCCGAGTTTAGTAACTATTTCACCAGAAACATCAAATAGAGCTTATAGCCTCTTCCTCAAAGGCAACACTTGCTGGAAAGATGCAATTCACTTAATGGCTGGTCTTTTTGATGTATCTGATGTCAAGCAGCATACGAAACATAGTTAAAAATGGCCAGGCCAAAAAAGAAAAGCAAAACAAGATGAACAACAGTTACAACTATCAGGTCCCATTCCAATGCAACAAATATCAGGTGGAAAGTGGGGATTAAGTTCAACAGTAGTAGTACAACAACACAGCGGTTAGAATAACAAACATACGAAAGAACGTCCTATAAGTAAGTAAATCTCATGAAAATGAATAGAGTTTTGAGATATAAGAATATTGTTTGAGAAAAAAATCATGATACTAGATTGAGCATCATCCTAAAGAAAAGACATAGTACAATTTTCAGATAACGCATATGCCCCCCATCATCAAAAGAAGTGTACAAGGACATAAAGATGCATCGAAGAGGTCACCGGTCCTGCTTTTTTTTGCAAGAAACACACAAACATAAAAACTTAACCTCCATAACGTTAATTGCTTCCATAACAATTACTTATCTTAATTAAGAGCTCAATTGAGTATCATTGATATTGGATCATGTAAAAAAAATGACTGTGGCTCAGGAATTAACCATGTGTAGAGTTCATATGCGATTCACCATACATCAACTTAATTGTCTAACAAACCGTGGATCATTACCTTTTATTTACAAATACATGATCACACTACAGAAGAAACATACAGAATGATCATCCCAAATAGAGTTATCAAGCCAAAATTCTGTCAAGCAAATTACGAAAATTACCTACTAACAGAGGGCTTTTGAGTCTCAAAGGATTTCTACATACCTGTACAAATCATCCATTACATTCAACCCAACGAGACATGCTCATGTCAACCAACTTAAACGATAACATAATAAATAATTCAGTGAAGGAGGTAGATTCATTTTATAAGGTCATGAATACAATATAGTGTTTTAAACACGGGCTAAACCTGGAAGACACTATTAATTGTCTTGAACCAATCATCAGTTCCATCACGACAAACACTAAATATTTATCAATAAACTAAGAAGGTAAGACTGTTTATTTTATTTTCTAGAAGAACGAGAATCCTTTTAATCTCCAAATAAAAATTAGTACTGCTATGCTTTTAAAAAACATAACAGCATCTACCTTGGAAATTCCACACACTCTTGATTTAAACAAACCAGACATACATATCAACTTCAACATTTGTTCTGGCCCGTTTTATCTTTATACATACATTTTTTTGGAAAGAGCACTTCACTTGAACCAGAAGTTTTCTGTTTTGGTCACAATTGTAGGAATTTCCTAGTACGTTATTCAGAATTTAGAAACCAGAAAAGTAATTAACCAATCATATTTTTGGGATTTGGAAAACAAAAGCACCCTATATATCCTCTTCTTTTCTTTAGTAATATCACAAAATTTAATACAAGAGAGTAAGACACATTATTTGGTACAGTATTAGTTATAGTTCAGTTATAATAATGTAAAAACTGTTCAATCGTAATAGTAAACAAGCTATGGATTTTACGTGGCAATATAAATGAGTAATGTCTGCAGGGACTATCTACCTCAAGGGATTTTTTTCCCATTATTTTAATTCCACTGCCCTAAGTCGCTCGGATCTCCCAATATTGCGCACCGGTGTCGAAACTCAAAAATCCCTAAACTATTTTTGAAGGATCCGACACACACCCCGTCAACATTTTTGAAAGAGTCCGAGTAACTAATTCATGCATGATGACAAATGAGTTATCTTCCATATTCAATTCGCATAAAATACTACATTAGATTTTTCCATTAGTCAGGAGGAGTTAATAATGACAGTTAAATGACACATATCACATGCTGCCATAGTTATGTCGACACTATTTCTAATTCTAACTAATTGGTTAAGCGGATATTACTTTTTTCATACACTGCCAACAAATTGTATACTTATTTAATATTCGGAAGTTATGTCAAATTTTTTTGCTAAATAAGTCCAGCCAAACGACCCCACAAAGAGACAATCATTGAAGTAATGCATTTAGGAAATTCATGAGAAACCTAGAATAGACATAAGGATTATGCCAATGTCAGAAGAGACCGGGTCAATTATAGCAAGTGTTCGGTCGCCACAGTATCGAATAACTTCTTATCAACCTGTTTGGAGAACTTTGGCCCCCTGCAGGCAGTTTTTTCATCAAATGGTCATCCGGCACCATGAACACCAACAAATTGAAAGACGCCGAAGTGACTTGGGAGACAGTTACCTTATTCTTAAGATCCTCTGTTTCAGTACCGTCTGCATCTCATAGAAAAGGTAAAATCCATCATCTTACAAAATAGAACAGAAGTCGCACATTATCTGAGACATAGTTAAAGTCTCAACGCAGCTGTAAATCAACTGGACAGAAGTCCCTGCATTTTGTCCCAGATCTAAGAAACTTCTTCTTTCCATGGAAAATGGAATAGCTGTATACTGAAACATGCCTAAAAATTCAGCACCTATTCAGGTCAGGAACCAAAGGCAAGAATGATTACTTCTTTTGAACTCCCCATTGGCGCGTAACTTGTCACTCCCCTTGCTTGTAATTGCTATTTCAGATGTTTTGACAATTTCCATTTTCACACTTGGCCTGAAGGAGAACCTCAGGTCGTGTTGAGTAAATTAATATTAGAAAGAGACCTAACCTCCCAAGAATTGATAACATTACCTCCATCAGAAATCACTGTCATGGGTTGAAGATTAATCACATTGATGGATGACTCAATGACTGTCGTGGAAGCTCCCGGCCAGATAGCTTCTGTAGATGATGGGCCAGTCTCCTTACAGTCTAGTTTCTGCATGATCGAAAAGAACATTAATTAGGTTGCACACACTTCCCTGTCATCATTGATTATTAACACAACCAGCACAAAGCCACATTATACCTGGCATAGTAACACCTCATGAACTGTCTTAATCTTATTAATTTCCTGCTGCCTTTCTTGAGACTCACTCATGGCAAAGAACTTCTTGCCATGTAAAAATGGAAGAGTTTGTTTGACTTCTTCGCCTTTAAACTTATCTGTTTTACCTACGATGTCAACAAGCATCAATCCATTTGTGACTTCCCATCCACCAAGAGCGTGCACAGCTCATGGTATCAAATATTTCTCGAAGGTTCCTTATCTACAATAATTGATTCCAAGTACAACCTTGTACATAAACGGTAAACAATGGAAAAAACAAAGATCCAATTAGTAGTTTTAATACCTATCCTAATGTATACTACCAAACTAATCTCAGAGAACTTTCCTTTAAAACCTTTCGATTCCATTTGGAATCCCATGGGTTTTTGTAAAATTTCCAACAAAAGGGTCAGAAAAAAAACCTCCTCCTTTAAAGCCAAGCTTGCTGGAAAGCATGCATAATCACTGACTGGCAGATTTTTTGATGTCGCTGGTGTACAGGAAGATATGAAACATAGTTAATTAAAATGGCCAGCAAAGAACTATGAATAGGAGATGAAAAACTGGCCTATATGTTTACTCCATAAGCTGGAATAAATAAATAACGAACTATATGTATGTTCCAGCTCACCGCCCAACTCAGCTAGAATAAGTAATCAAACATCTCTCTACAATACGAAGTGGTCAACAAAAATTATATTTCATCCCCTGTCCCCCTTTTTCTTTTGGGGAGGCATCCGTTATAGAAAGTATTTTATTGCAAATGAAGAACCAGGAAACAATGTGCATGACCCATACAAAAAGTAAAAACCAGTTGTAAAGCATCAATATTTTGTGGTGTAACAGCCTACAAAGTTTTGCCCAATTAACAAATAAAACCGCCACATAATAAAACTCTGTGAAAGATACTATGAACCAAAACTATCAAACAGCCTATTAGTTTGGTAATAATATGCAATTCCTAGAGATACAACAATCATCAATTATGACATCATAGTGTCACGCAAAAGAATTATGTACAGCAGTATCAATACAATAGAAAAGATGAAAATGTCGTTTCAACATTTTGCAGAAAAGATCACCTAGTTTTTTTCCATCAGCACCCTTCATCCTCGTGAAACACGATGATCCTTCAAAAGAACGTACAACTTAGATGATCCTTCACAGAATGTACAGCTACCGAGTGATTAAGTAACTCTAATTGAGCGACTTTCAGTACCATCAAATTGCAATTAGAACAATTGTCAAAGAAACTACACTTACATTGTCCATACACTTACAGAGCGAGGCTCCCACTTCCTATTGCAACCTTACCTGATAGAACGGGTGTAAGTTCAAACTAGGAGTACTCTACTTCTAAGAATAAACGCATATATCCTCATAATCAGAAGTAGCAAACCAGAACCTAAGGATTCATTGAAAGCCTCCCAGATCACTGCCTTTTTGTTTAACTAACCTCTCTAAGCGATTAAAATTGCATTAAAGAACGACTTGACATATCTTCATCACCCACCTATGTGATCCTCAAAGCATTAACAAAATCAGAAACATATACTAATCCCCATTTCTCTTAGCTTGACCAGTTTTCAAAGTTTAAGGAACAATCAAAATCAAAAAGGTCACAACCATGTCAAATAAAATGACCACTGGCGTGTACGGAAAGTCCTGTCCCATCGATGTCCAAATACTACAAATCACAATTTCTTAGAATTAACTACTTGGTTTTTTTTTCGTGTAGAGTGAGTGGGCCTTCAACAAGAAAAACTCCACCAACAATCTTCCCATTCAAATTGGCTTCATAATTTAATACATCAACAACAACACGTACGAATATCGAATCATGACTTCATAATTTCATTATATGAAAGGCTCCACCTCCAACTCCATGCAACGATCACTCACCAAAAATACCGATACTTCCATCTTTGCCAGGGAAGAATACACATCTTCAAATTTCTGCACCATATCAAGATTCACCTACATAGCAACAGGTAAGTTTTTTTTGGCATGCATCCCCTTTACTAAAGACAATCACATCTTATGGTCCCATTATAATTATTAACTTTTCCACTAGATGCGCATAGTTACATCACAATTCCAATTTTTTTTAAAAAAAAGTGCGAACCTCATCTTTGACGTGCCTCCATCAACAAAGCTCCGGTTTGCGACAGCCTGAAAAACAATATAGTTTAGGCACTTGGGGAATTATCACTAGAGAATTCCTGACCAAATGGCTACAGATCCTGATACAAGCCAATGCAAGTGAGTTGGAGAAGGAAGTACTTATATTTTTCGATTTAAGAATCTTGAGTTGAAAATACGTTCTCTTCTTGCTCAAGACCATGGTACAACAGAGCCCATATGTCGCCTTTTGAACCCTGTAAACTGGTCATAGAATAATTAATTATTAATATATCTGCTACTAAATGAGACCTCACACATATGAAGATCATGCGGGAAGTTCATGAATGAAGGGGAATATCCGAACTTACTTCCGGCATAAAAATTACCAAAAGTTGTGATTGTTGGGATCAAACACTGTACTGTTCGCATCTTGCAACGCACAAGAATGGAATCTAGCATACTCGATAAACTGCAATTTGCATGCCTATACATTTCCCAGTAAGTAATTCCTGTTTTCAACGGACATATTTGTCAGGCACGAATTTTATACCACCCTCCACACTCTGCCTCACTCTCCTCTCCCAAATCCTCCAGGAACTAATACAACTCCCGCCCCTTATGAACAGATGCTTCCGTCGACGTCAACAAGAGTACTCGATTGAGTAGGTGTAGAAAAAGAGACTTTATTGTCATCCTCTTTAATCCATCAATTGGGGACTCTATACCACACTGTGTAAAACCTCAGTGACCTGACGTATCCGTGCGAGCTTTGAATGAAACCAGCACTTTGCATTCAAATTTGTTTCCAAGGGAAACTCAGAAGAATGTCACACCCACGTTACATAGCGGAATGGAAAAGGTGAAGCACAACGTGCAAACTAAGACATCCTCACGCACACAAACTTCAAAATCTAAGAAACTAGACAGGAAAAATCCTGAAGTTAGCTGGTATTAACAAAGACGGACCTTTCATATAACAATTCTGAGGAGACACTCTCGGATGCACAAGGGTTGTTTCTTTAGATAAGACTCTTGCAGAGAATGCAAGCTCCATCTTTGGACTTCCAAGACTAACAATCAAACCAAAATCGGAAGGACAGAGTCCGCTTTTAACAGTAACAAGTATATAAATCCCAAAAAACAAAAGTTATATTTTATTTGTTTCAAATTCTTAGAAAACTGAAGTCCTTGAAGCATTTTCTTCCTTGATGGGTTTATACAAATTCCTTTTGCACCCAACATTTTTGTCTACGATCTTCATTCCAAGGTACAAACACTTTTGCCGTCCCGTAATACAATGGCACATTTAAAGACCAATTAGTCGTGTTTAACACCTATCTAAATGGCTTCTATGAACTAAAAACATAAGAACTTTACTGAAAAACCTGCGATATCCATTTGGCTTTCAGTGTATTTTTTTAGTGACGCTTTCCAAACACCGAAACGCCACTGAGCCTCTCAATTAAAGCCAAAAACTTGCTGGGAAAGTATGCAATCATCTTTAATGGTTGGATTTGATTAGCTGGTGTAAACAAGCATACGAACCATGATAAAATGACCGTAAACAACAAGGAAGCATAAACAGAAGTTGGTAGAAACAGTCGCAATACAGATCCCTAGGCCATAATCAAGCAGAGATCTGGTGGCAGGTTTGTTCAAGTATCAAAGTACGATTACACAGCTTTACAAACGACATAAGAAGATTAGTCTAGAATGTAGCATCACCCTAAAGAAGAGAAACATAGTAGTAATTTTCATATTAAGCATAAATTGGGGCCCTTTCCAAAAGAAGTTAACAAAGGAACATAAAGAAGTCATTAAGAGCTTCACCGTTCCCCTGCCTTTTTGAGCAAGCCAACAAAATTCACAAAATCAGAAAAGTGAAACATATTTGTTTCTCTATTCTCTTAGCATTACACAAACCTTCATGAAGTCTGTCCAATTGAGTGTCTTCATTCAAATTCCCTACAATCCACAACTCGTATAATTAAACTACCAATTTTTTGTTTTAACAAAATCAAAAAGAAAAAGATGAACCATTTATTCTCTAATGTCTCTACTTACACAACACACATTTCCAACAGAACACAGTGATCATAACTAATCACATTAAGCTCATCAGGGTCATTCACGGTTCATATTACTCAGCACAAATCACAACTCGTAATAGGTTAAACTACTTATTTGTGAATATGTAACCGCCTAAAAAAAAAAACACACAAGCAGAAAAAGTGAACACATCAACATATCAAGTATAATATAATTCACACAAATTCATATGACAACAACCACATTGTGGAAAAAAAAAGAAATCTATGTAAATACCATATATGGATGTCAATTCATAAAATCACACATTAACATACAAAAACACAAAACATACAGGTATCACATTACACGACTCAAAAAAAGGACAAACAGACATATACATATAATATTGGTTAAGAACAAAAACACCCATACCAACACACGGATAGAAACCAAGAATAATAAAAAAAAAAAAAAAAAAAAAAAAAAGCTCTATTCTCTAGACAAGTAGACAAACAACACAATTCATATTGTGTGCGGCCTATCGGTGATATGCCGACTCCCGCAGCTACTACAATGCATCTCATCACATTTCATTCCGCTATAGCCTGCCTGTATATATCATCACTCATCAGTGTGCGGGTGGCATCATCTCATCAAATCATGATAAGCCGTTTGAATACATTAAGAGCTTCGTGGTACACTCCTTCACTGTATATAATCTATCCTCTATGTTTGTTTCAATACACGATGCTATGGTCACCAATTCGCAGCATGCATGCATACCTATCTAAAGGACACAAATCACACTCTCCTATAAGGTAAACTACGGTGGGGTGTAAGGGCAAACAACGCCACAACATGCCTTCAATTCGTGAACATCCTTACCATACACTGCGAGAATCCAACCTAATGGTTGAAGGGCCGCAGTGTGCACCGGAGGCCTCGGGTGGCGTAGGCTGCCCGCGGGGGGTGGCCGACCCCGTCCTTTCTGCCGGCTTCATCCGTCGGCTGCGGCACGCGTCCCGGCGGCCACTGCGTGGGTCTCGCCTGGTCGTATGCTGCCCGTGTGGGTGAACAGTGGTTGGGGAAGTCGCGGGTGCCCGGCCGCCTGCCTCCGCGGTGCGGTGACTGGTGTGGGGCTGGTCGTGTGTCTTGATCGCACGAAGAGAGTGTTGGTGGAGGGTGTCACATAGAAAGAGCTGGGGAGGGGCTACAGTGAGGAGAGACCGCCTCGTGGGGTGGCGCACGGCCCGTGTGTCCTGTGCGCGGCGGGTGTGCTCTGTCCCGGTGCGCGCTCTAGCCGCGGGGCCGGCCTGCGTCTCGTCGTGACCCTGTTGCGCGCCGGGTGTGGGTGGGGAGTCACTGCCCGCGGGGTCGGTGTGACTGATCGTACTCTCATCTGGAGTGAGACTGTGGGTGCAGGGGCGTGCTTGTTGGGCAGTTCAAGAGGGGCGTGACCCTTCTGAGCTGCTTGATCGAGATAAACACAAAATATTCCCTCCGAGGCGTACTCTAAAGTACTAAGATTTTCATGATCCGTGTCTCTGTTTGATACTTTCCAAAACCGGACCGGAAATAAGAATACCAACACGTATTAGTTACGATTATACGCTCAAGAGAGATCTTTTCAAATATAATTATAATATATTTATTTTTTTTGGATAGAGATCTATTTACCAAAAAAATCTCCAAGATATGTTTTTTGATATTATCCTATAAATTTTTTAGATCTCCATTGAGGGGTCAAAATCAATCTTTTATTAAATTATAATCAATATTTAAGTATTTAAAATATATTTTATTAAACTTCAACTAGTAAAAATCAACTTGCCCTCACACAACAACGATTTTGATAATTTTTTTCATAATACCTGCAATATTATTACCATTTAAAATGTGAATATATATTTTTAATCATCTAAATACAAATCAAAAAGTAAAATACTATCAGATCAAACATTGTTGAATATGTTATCGATTCAATAGTTAAAAGGGAAAATTTATTAGGAAAATCTTTATCCATTTCATTGTTTCAATTTAATTGATTACAAACAATGAACAATTTAATCCTGTTTTCCTTACTCAACCCTAAACTCTATTTTTTATTTAAACTAATGATGACATAAGTGATAAGATTAAAGCCTCACAATCGATTCTCAACAAACCAACTCAAGAAGCGTTAAGCTGATGTCGGAGCCAAGTTGAGGATTCAATCTTGAAAATGTTTCCTGCCAGGAGGAAGTATTCAGTCGATTTGCTGTGGTAAGAAAGTCCAGTAGATTATGACCATTCAGGTTTGCCAAAACCTAAATTGAAATTTCTTAAACTTATTCAACTCCATGGTTATGACATCCAGAAAGCTGCTATCACAATTACCTTTGGGACCGTCAAATCAACTATAGCGCTAATACAGGTGGACGTTCCGACTACTTTCATTCTTTCAAGCACAAGACCAATGGAACCATCCGCATAAGCGAAATGAAGAAAAATTAGTTCACCATGTGAACTTTCAACTCTAAACCACAGGAAATTACTCCAAGAATTTATATCTCAACATTTTTAAAACAGTGAGTACATTTGGCCAATACACTTTGGCTAAACTCCAAAACATCATCAGCTACCATTATTGACCAGCATGGAGTCTTCGCACAGAAACAAAGCCTAGGTAGAGAGGGATTCAAAACATAGTTTATAATTTGCATATGAAATATCAACACACAATTAACCAAATTGAATTCTCCAAGACTATAAAAGAAACACTAGTTTTGGGAAGATAAAAAAAAAAAAAGCTACTTTTTTCCATCCCGTGGGGTGCCCAACAAACCGCGAACTTTTTGTTGTTATGTTACCTCGGCCCTGCAGAGATAATTTTCTTTCTATTTTCCTTCTATTCACAATTATATTCAATCCTTTGACCATTCAAATACTACATAGGGGGAATCAAAGTGCACGGGAAGTTTTTGTCGCTGTAGAAACTGCATATGTAAGCTTCATTTTATATGGAATCTTCAGAAAGTACATCTCTTAATTGGCCTAAATCAAATCAGATGCACATTGTTAGCATAAGATATATGCTAGCCAATAAAGTAAAAAAAAGCCTCTCCTACTAATCTCCAGCATCCCTTATAACCGTCTCTCATGACTCAGATCCTTAGACACATGCAACAAATCCCAGTCTCCTTATTTCAGCATCAGATTCATTGCATTTATTTTCTGTTGTCCATGAGAGTCGTAGAATTATTTTGTTAGGGTTGTCTTCGTTATTTTTAACCTTTCTATTGTGGGGTAAATAGTTATTTAATTGTTTGCGATAAAAGCTAACCAATCCTGTAGAAGCAGATATTTAGCTCAGACCCAACTAACATCGAGGTGCGTGAAAGCTGGCCCGACACCACCGTTATCAACCAAAAAAAAAGAATTGACTGACCGTCTTGGGAGTCTCAGGCTTGATTAGACTCAACCTTGAGCTCATTTCTTCTCAATGCACCAGGTGAGCTGAACCTGGCTAATGTTAGTATTGGGCTTGCTCAATTACACAGCTAAAAGGAAAGTAGAATTTTAAAAAACTGGCTTGGAGGGCTCGAGACACACCTCACAACATTCTGTGAATGTTTCCAGTTTATTTGGCACTTGCTTGCCTCACCCTAAGAACAACACCAAGCATGATTCTATACATACTTCAGCTGGTTTGCTCTTTTGTGCATCATCTCCTAGAAACTAGCTTATAAATGAAATACATGGCAAAGTTTCAGACAAGTTTATACAAATTAAAAACACCCACATCCCAATCACAACGACTCCTATCATGGTCTCAATTTTTTGCATTACTCTCAAAACCAATTGTGTAAATTTATAACTCTCAAGTACCTTACAGATCTCAATGGCTAACTTTTAATATCTAGACGAGTATCACAAACAGAGTTGCAGGACATAACTATATTTACATAGTTTACATAGACAAAGAGAATTTCAGACGCAACCATTTTGAAATATTAACAATTCTAGCTATGTACCCTGTTAGCATTAAACAGAAACTTTTACCCATTTATTAGTTTTTTTTTTACTGAAGCTAACATCTACTTGTTTGTTTTCGTAACTCCGAATTTTTCTTGAATACCAGCAATGAAATGCTCAAAAAAAAAAAAAAAAACTTACTATCGTTCCATTAGTTTTTAATAAGTTCCCCCCAATTCCGTTTTCCCTGTTCCTTCTTCTACCCAAAAGAAACACTGTCAACTTGATCTGAGCTTAAGTAAAACAATCAAAATCTCATCAGAAACGAATAGTTGCCATGCTCAACTATAAATGTTAACATTTGATTACATGATTTTTAGGTAAGGAAAAGTTGCATGTTTTCTAAAGCATACATCGGAGATAATTTTGTTTTTTAAGAAAAAAATAAAAAATGAACAGTCCAGTGTTGTCAACAGACGCACGTAAGCAGTGCAAACTGAAGCGAGAACGCAAAATATGCGTAAGCGTGTTGCACATGCTTGATGTGCAACTTCAAAGCATCATAAGGCTCTAAGATATTTTGCCCTTACCAATAGCGCCTCTGTCCACTAAACATTGATATGATCACTTTTTGAGCTAAACCATATTTTTTTTTCAAACTTCTTTGTCCATATATTTTGTATTCATGCTTATTATCTTAAGTCTTGACTAACGAATTTATATTTGTACTTTTTCTTCTCCATTTGTGACTTTTTAAACTTTGCGCTCTTTTCTAAGGGGACGGATTACTATACCTTCCCTCTAGTACAGCAATCAAAAACCAAAAATAATCATCTGCCCTTGTAAGTTTGTTTTTTTGGGTGCGATCGAGAGAACAAAACCAACTTTACTTTCGCTATATAGTTCGTAATAAATTAGAGAAGCTGACTAGAATACTAAACCTCATTTTGACAAACCTATCTCACGAATCCGATTGACACACCCTGAATCATCCTTCGTTTCAATGGATGGTTCAACACAGCAAACAACGAAACAGAAAACACTACATGATTCTAGTTCGTACAAGAGATGATCTGGTGCTTTAAGGATAAAAGACGAAAATGCATAAACCAATGTCAAAACCTAACTCATACCGCACACAGGTTATGGAAAAGAAACGAAAATAAGCTATCCCTTTCAAAACCTTATCAACTAGTGCTATTTGGGTAGAATATTAATTGAATACCAAAGATGAAACCAGTGTTTTTGCAATTATAAGCGTTCACAGGCACAAGTTGGCACAGTAATAGCCAACATTATTTGTGTGATAAAAGTTCATTGTGGTTTATTTTGGAACAGAATGTTTAATTGGTGATAAATTAAACCTCAATTATACCTGCGTAATATGGAGTTTTCTCCTGTAAAAAAAGGAAAAAGGGAAGAAGACTTGTAACTCTAATCGGGGTTAAAGTAAAGAAAAAAAAGACTAAGAGAATCACGAAGAGTGCTCCAAACCCAAAAGCCTCGGAGCAAAGGTAACTCAAAAGGACGACAGAGCGAGCGAAGGCAACCAAGTTAGAGCCACGGGGCCCAGAAAGTGAATACAAGGGGAGAACTAAGGGGGGTAGTTACCAAGTTGCTGATTGGAATATTAAAGAGTTTTCCTGGCCGCCATTTTTTAAACATAGACAATCGTAGAGGGAGGCAATAATTTATAAAAGGAAAAGTAAGAAAAAACTAGAACAGTGGTCAAAGGCTCATGACAGTAGGGACAAGACGAGAGGTGTCATCCATCAAAACTTAAGTTTTTTAGAAGGGCCAAGAGCAAGGAAGGACGCATCCTTCATTTGGAAGAGTCAAAAAGGATGCAACAGGTAGCTCCCTGTGTTGTTAGATTTACCTCTTGTGTTTCATGTGGCTAGAACTCCCAACACCCAACAGATATTCCTGAAAAGAATAATTCTCAAATTTGCACAAACCTAGCTAAACGTTCCTTCATTTAATCTAATATTTCAAGTAAGCCCCAAAAAGCATATTCCTGAAATCCTACTTGACGTTCTCATTACAGACTGCTACCAAAGTTTCCACTACGTCCCGTTTTATTTCCCCTAGGGAGAGGAGGGACCGATAAAAGCTCGTCAATTGCTTAAAACATCAAAATGTCATTCCATTTCCTCCCAATAGCGAACTCCAACGTCTTTACATGATATCACTTGTCTCAATTAAACCCGTAAGCCCGTCTTCGACATTTAGTTACTCGAATATATCACACAAACACAAGCTATATATACATCCAACGCCTTGTTATGACTTCCCTATGTCACTCTCTTTCATAATCAACCAAACCCACAAAAAGAATATAGAAATATTTTTACATAAAAAAACAACTATTTCCTCCAAACCCACACAGCACGTAAAACCAAAGTGGGGACACACATCTTCAGATTACATTTCTACAAGTCTTTACTGAAAAGGAACACAAAGAACACACCAATTCAAGAAAAATGTGATAACTCCCACCAATTGTAATTGACGAGAAGTTCCGACATTCCTCCTAAATCGTGAACACCACTATCCGAGCTCAATACTATCTATACGAAACAATGAGGACTTAGAGAACTCCCGATATGCCTTGAAAGCAATTACGTTATATCATTATCGGATGAAATTGGGTCCCAATACACATAGTTACAAAAGCACTGACAATATTTGTCCTATGTTCACAGAGTAAGAACTAGAAACAATCTTTTGTCCTATTTCTTCTTGTATTTCACTTCGCGTAGTTACTGGCAATCACGGTGTCCGACATAAATTTCCTCCATTGGACTGCTCAACCTGTCCCAAGTAAGTTGAAATATCGAATTCTTGTTTCATTTTTCTTCTTTAATTTGGTCAATCGAGATACATCACATCTAGATCGAGAGCTGTCATTAGTGTATAAAGCCTCGACCTTTTTCCAAACTGTATAAAACACGTTTGGAAGGGGGCAAAACAAGGTCGGCAATCAAATTTGGAATCAATCGAACGCCAAAGGCGACTACATAATTGATGCATCTACTTTCTCCCAAGTGTTTTGCTTTTGACTTTTTTGCATCTCCTCACTAGTGCTTTGGCTATTTTACATCACACTAAGTCCTGTTTCGTTATTGATCGCGCACACCTTGACTTTTGCACTAACAATTCGAACCTGATGAGCCCAACGAATAAATAGTTTGAACACTATCCCAAAGCAGTTTTTGGTAGTGATTATTTGGCCTAGCGATTTTCCAATCATTATATTTTTAAAAACCAAAACATCCACATCCAAAAGACATTATGGCTAAATTTGGTCTCGGGAACCAAAAAAAAATCTGTTATTATTGATATCTATCATCAGAAAAATTTCAATCTCCAAAAAAAATTGCCGAAAACGCGGACAATATCCGGAACCCGATTTCCGCAATCCGAATATGGTTGTGAATCAACACAAAAAACTGCAGTCACTCTCGGAATGAAGAGGCGACTCAGCTGAAAAATTTGTCGAAAAAACAAGGCCCCGGAAAAACCAAGGTGTTAAGTAATAGGAGAAAAGGGAACCCACGCACCGTAGTGGTCTGACAGTTCCGACGGCAAAAATCCTTAAATCGGCGGGGGGGGGCGTTGGGCGCGGTGTAGCACTGGTTTTTAAACGGTAGGAAAAAAAAAAAAAAAAAAAAAAAAAAACTGTCCCTTTTGCTCGCCGGCAAATTTCGCAGGTAAGTGGTGGTGTCAATTTTATGAAAAACATGCCGGAAAATAATAATATCCAGACACCACCATAGGTTACCAGAAATTTTAATTTTTTTAAATTTTTTTCTCAAAATTTCTTGACACATGTGAGAAATATAAAGAAAAATTTATTGAATTGCGTAAGTACATTAAGACCCTATTTTATAGACGCTACAATGGAAACTTTTCCAACTATAAATTCCTATTTTTTATATGCTATTCTAAACAAAAGTGGTAACATTTTATCTATACTGACCATATTCCATTAACTTCCAAAATATTAATATTGTTTTATTTAACTTAAACTAGAATCATAGCGTTCATTTTATCACTTGGTGTAGCAAGAAAACAACATTAGTCTATTTTCTCAAAAGAAAATGTAGAATATGCTATTTAATGTTTAACTTTTTCTCAAAAAAAAATGTCAAATATGCTATTATATAATAATGAAAATGATATAAAATATGTTTATCAAAAACATAATGACGAAATTACACAATGAGATGCATTAATACATAAACTACACCCTTAAAGATAGGAAAAAGTTGGAGAGATAAAAATTATTAGCCCTTTTAAAAAAGAGAGATTGAAATCTCCAAGAAACTTTGGATTGTTTCATACAATTTTCTCAATCATAATTACCCAGTTCAATTAATTATCCAGTAAGATTTGGAGGCGTCTTCTTTCATCAATTGAATTCTAAGGGCATGTCCCTGATTGGATTATAATTAAAAGTTTTAGAGCTTTATATGCGACCACCAAAAAAGAGTGCAATATCGATCCTGCACATAAAATAAAATTAACACCAAACACAAATACCATCTAATAAGCTAGAAAGTAAATAGAAATAAAAATATAGAAATTCAAGGGTTTTATAACCTCAAATTCAAGCACCAAAAAAAAGACTGCAAAAATGTTTTTTTAAAAAAAATATTTGAAGTTAGAACTCTCAAGATTCCGAGAGAAAATTCAAACATATCATGACTGCCCCACTCTCAAATACATCACTCTCTTTCCTTCTTGTTGAAGAAAAAAGAAACTCTAATATCATTTAAACTACAAATACCTTGATCTAGAACATAAAGATGGATGACAACACACATTAAAACACTTTCATAATTGAATCACAATATTTCACAGCTGCAGCATACATTTAGAGTAACGTCACAATTGCAAAAAATTTTATAACAAAAGTACTATTTATTTTTAAATAAATAAATAAGAAATAACGGAGGTGGATCCAATAATTTGAATTGTCCATGATTCTTGACATTTGAAAAAAGTAAAACAAATTTAACTACAATGCGTAAAAAGCAAATTAAATTTTCTTTTTTTTGGGGGGGGGGCAAGAAAAATATTAAAATTCTCTAGAGCCCCTCCCGCCCCTCCCATAGCATCTCTTCTCTCTGCCTACCAGCCCCCCTCCAAAATGCCCCGTCTTCCCCACATTTGTAGCAAGCTCTCCTTCTTTCGCAAGGGAATGTAGGCCAGGGAAGGCGGTGGAGGAGGATCGGTATGCTACAAATGCGGGACAAGAAGGACACTTTAACAGGGAATATCGCCAGGAAAGTGGCTATTGCTGCGGCAGGGTGCTCTGGAAGATTAATTTTTTTTCTCTTTGACCAAAAAAAGAAGCTAATTCATTTGTTTGGCATAATATTAAATGTTTTTTACTTTTTTCAAGATTTGTCTTGAATCGTGATAATTAGTATTTGGTTTCAACTCCCTTGTTATTGTTTATGGTTGTCATTGCTTATATTGATTAGATCAAATAAGGTACTTTTGGTTTTGAATTTTTGGCAGGCAATATAAGTACTCGAAAATAGATAGAGCTTTTGAAATAGTTCTGATCCATTATAAAAATGCTAATGTTGTGTTGCCATTATAATTCTTGTAGTTTTAAATGATCTATGAATATCTTTTTTGTTTTTCTTCAAGAACAAAGAATAGTTGAATTTGTGAGATGGGCCCTTTATTTGTGGACATGCGGTTTTTTTGTAAAAAAAGTGAAACTAAATGGAAAATTTGGGGGGCCAATTATTAATAATAACAGATGAATTCATTATGGAAGGGTAAGAATTCATTTTTTTTTTTTCAACCGAGAAGAATATAATGGATATAATGCATATATGAGTTTAAAATATGGAATAAAACTAAAGTGAACAACATTAATGTCTTGAAAACCGCAAACATTCACATCACTACAATCCACTAATATTTTATCTAAAAAAAACTAAAGAAAAGGTAAGACCCTCGAGTTTCTTTTTTCTTTTTTTTCTGAAAGAAACTAACCAACTCCCTTTATAGCTCCAATGAAAAAGCATAGTAACTCTAGCTTTTTAATACAATCCCCAAGCTTAAAAACTTCTAAAAAAATTGAATTTTAAACAAAAGAAACATACATACATCAACTGTCAATATCAATCGGGAAAATCACCTTGTTCACATCGGTTGTTTTATCATTATACTACATTTTGTTAATTGTAAGTACTTCAATCTGATGAAATGAGTTATATTTTTTTGTCTGGAACATTAGTGAGGAACTTCCAATTACGTTATCAGACTTATCAAATAGCAAGTAATGGTACCAATCACCCTTTTCAGAATAACCAAATAGTCGAACTCTATGTTAGAAAAAGTCTGTTGTTTCACAAGTGGTCAACAAATGTCCCTAATAGTTTAACCTTAAAAGAACTTGGCGACAAAACAGATTCCCCCCTATAGAATATTTTTCATAGAGTGGGTGAAGTACAAACAACCTACCATTTGTCTTCATCTTTGGAAACAGTGATGAGGTAAGGGGAAATTGAAAATGGAAAACAATACAAGTAATTAATAACAAAGTTTGTCACTAGAAGCTGACGTGTGAAGGGCAAAAAGGTATAAAAGCAGCATCTACCGATTCTCATATTGGGGAGCCTTCGGCCTTCTTTCGGTTCGTTGTGGGGGTTTGACTTATAATAATAAAAAAAAAAAAAAAAGAGGTGTACAAATAAACTAAATGAAGGCATTAATTGGTGTAAGTGAGTTAACTTTTGGGAGTTAATTCAAAAGAACATGAACACAACGTTTAATCACGAACAAGACTAAATAATAAGGAGTGAAAAATATGAGTAGCTTGTGAGATGCTGCTCCCATGGACTAACCTTTGAAAGAAATTCTTACAGGTCCACATCATTTGAACTAATGGACCCAAAATTACACGGAACCACCTGTATTATCAAAAAAAAAAACAAATATCATTTTCTTTTGAACATTTGCAAGAGAATCTTTTTTAGTTTTTAGATGTGGGAGTATGACCTAAAAAACAGAAACGATGGTCATGAATAGTTTTTTCCAAATTAAGTTGGATTTAATTCAAGCTTCCAGGCCCTTTATAACTACAAAGAGAAGAAACCTCTAGGCATCGTCTTGTAACTGATGGTAGCGACAACAAAAAAGCTCTTCTATAGACAGTCACAATTCGTAATTCCTTTTTATAATTAACCCAATTAAAACAATAAAATGGACATAATAAAAAAGAGACAATGCGCACAAATGACATTTGAAAGCTTAAACCCTAAAAAAAGATCCTTCAATGCTTTTTAACATGGACCACAAACTAAATAACTCTGAAAATAATCCGAAAACCCAAAATGGAATAACTATCCAGGAGAAGAAGTGTTTGGTCATGCTTTTGTTTTCCCATTAGACCATACATATATCTTTTCAGAAGAGGAAGATTATGAAGAGAATAAGCTAATAAAGTGTCGTACAAGTTGTGAGACTCAAAACAGTAGGTTGGCAATCTCTACTCCGGCAACCCTTGTGTCGTTTATAACTCAGTGTACTTTTATAATTCCCAAATACTTCCTAATCCCAATCTTATTTCCTATTAGGTTTAAAGTTTACTCCTAAATCCTGTATTAAACAACTACAAATGACTGATGTTCCAATCAAGATTACTGGTTTCCATATCGAATAGCATTTTCCCTATATTGTATCCACTGGTAGCAGTACTTGCCTAAAAACTGTCAATCTATTCCCGCATACAATTTTTCATATTTATTGTGTGTGGAAGAAGAGACAGAGAGTGCTGCCAAACCAAGGCTGAGTTTGATTAGTACATGCCTTTATTGTGTGAAATCTTTAAGATGCGATGTGCTACCAGATCAGATTCTCCTTCAATTATGATGATCCGGTCAAATAGAATACTTGCATGCCAAATTATTGTTTGGTAATGAGCATAAAGAAGAAACAAATTATATGTATAACTCACACGAGAGCTTTAGACACTAGGATACGGATGAGATCTTCGTCGTTCTGGGTCAAAACGCTCTAGGTTTGATTTCATTGACGATTGCTATTCATGCCATGCCATGGAGGAACCCCTACTCAATGAACCTAACTTAGTCTACTCTGCTCAAAGCAGAGCCCCAAGTTGACAAGAAAACATTAGTTGGTCTCCCATTACAGCACACAAAACAAAGGAAAACATACATCATGATTAATAAGAATGATGTGTTTAAAGATAATCTTTTAAGAAAAATTGGGTGAAAGAAATGAAGCTAATTAAAACTGAACATGCACTAGAAAAATTTCATCTCTTATTCCAGGAACCGGAACAAATGGGGCAGGAATGCCGTGGTTTACCCTTCTATTGACTCCCCATCATGTGTTACTTGACACTCTCCTTGAGCTTGGAACGTTTGTTGTTCAGATGTCTACTAGTTTTCAGCATCATGTTTATTCCACACTTGGCCAGCAGAGAGAAACATAGGCCGCTGTGAGTTCACTAACATAATTGATTCCTTACAAATCAGAAAAAGAGACCGAACCCCTTCCAAGAAAGTTTGATAACATGACCTACTTTTCATCATCAATACCACCATCACCAACGACTTGGGGGTGGAAGATTGATTATATTGATTGGTGGAAGCTCCGAGCACTATAGACGCCTCTGCAACTTGGCTGCAGTCTGTCTCCTTACCTATGTAGTTTCAGCACGACGGAAAAAGACATTAATTAGGTGGGGCAAATATTTTCTGCGATTACACTGATTATTAATACAAACACGCACTCAAGACAATACCTGCATGAGCGGCACATCATGAACAGTCATAATAATATGTTTATTTACTGCTGCCATTCTTGAAGACTCATCGTGCAGAGAACTTCATGCTTTTTGTAAGAATAATGACCTGAGGAGATGACTTATTCCGATCTTCTTCCTTATAATTCATACATTCTGTGTTTAACCTCGATTTCCAGGCATCAAATCCATTTACCACGATTCCCATCCACTGACCCTAGGAAGAGCATAAGCTTACGAGGGGCAAAGCTGTTTAAGGGGGCGGCACCATAAAAGGAGATTTGACAGAGCATCGCCACTCAGAATAATGCAGAAGGACCTGAACTATAAACATCCCAAGCAGCAGACGTCCCCTAAATGCTCATATCCCTCTAGAACAAGCCGTAAAATCGAGAATTTCTTTTTGGCAGCATGTGGAACAAAAGCAGTCGTCTTATGGCAGACCCTCAAGAATTATGTTCTCATGGTTTTCCACCAGTCTACGTTGAATACAACGGTCATGTTTCAACAGAGTGCCGATCCGCATTTTTCAGCAATGTAAGGAGTAACAATGTTGAAACGAGACCTGGTCGTGAGCAAATAATCTGAATGGCAGAGGAGACACAGTTCTGGACTACTATTATATGGAAGTAGGAATCAAAACATTTCAGCAGTCCTGTTCAACAATAAGTCTTCATCCATGATCGTAATCTTCTAGAATGTCCCTTGGTCATGCAGACTTTTCTGAAACTATTTGACCTCTGCAATGGCTTGGCTTATTGAGTTCTGTACAGGAGAAGCTTCTGCAAATATCTTTCTTGCATCCAGGAGACCTATGATTTAGACCTGTATTAGGCATCCGCAGAGCTACTTCAAATTCAACACTAAAGATCATATTCAAGGCGATTCTGTTTAGTTCTGTATTTAACGTTTTCCAAACTTAATTCTTCATCACTATCAAAGTGATTCCATCATGTATCGGTTACTTTGCAAAAACCCGTTTCTCAGCAAAATGGTTTCCTCCTTTTGCTCACATGCATCACATTTGAGCTGTTTATAAAAGTTCAGAGCCTCCCTTAAATGAGCCTTCTCATGTTGATCTGCCAGCTAACAACTGTTCAAGATCCTCTCATCCGGAATCTAAACAAGGCAGTCCTGATTGTACTGGATCTAGCTGACGCACCTGAATTCCGTTATCGCTGGGAAACCCTCCTCCCTTGTCAAACCACATTATGAACGGGGTGTGCATAGGAATTCTGTATTTTCACTTCCCCCCTCCCAGTGAACACCGATTGTGCAATGGAGGCAGAGAGGCTAATCATTTGGGATTGACTGACTTAACTTTTGATCTGACAGAGGTAATCTGGACTCAGGATCATGTTTACAGAAGCACTACCTCCACACAGAATAAGATCTGTGAAGAATCGAATTGGCACTCCTTACAGGTGCATGTCTCCAGTCAATTCTTGGTCTGCATGAAGGAAGTTTCAAGTGTCGCTTTGGGCAACTCTGGATCCTGCACCTCTTTTTTCCTGATATATCATAATTCACAGGTATAATATACTGTGAAAAATGGTGCAGGAACGGGGGATGGATAGCTATAGATTGAGTAGTACTTCAACAACTATATATTCCTATCTATGTTTTCCCAAAAGTAGCCTTAACGAAAAAGAAAGTCAGAGACTACACAATGGTCATAACAACTGAATGTTTTTGCATCATCTGATGTATTTAACCTCTCTTCCAATCTTACCAAAGTTCCAGAATTTTGTTTCCTCAACCCCCCTACCTCCCTCTTTTAGAGAGTCGGGTGGGGGGTCTACTGCCAGAGAGGGAGAGGGAGGTGAAGGGAATGAAGGAAATGGACAAAGCCACATTACGAATAACGTCAAATACAATGAAATCCTAAGAGTTAAAATAAAATGTCGGTGGCGGCTGGCATGCACAGGACGGTTAGAAAAGAAGCGGAGTGAATGGCTCTCACCGATAAAGCACATCAAATAGATTTAATCAGATTAACCCAAGCATATCAATGGTGCCAACTAGGGGATATAAATGGCTTGTCTAGATTCTGGCAATTCGATTGCACCACACCACACAAAACCCTCTTTTGAAAAATTATTTTTGCTTTTTTTCAGATAATAACTCAAATCACTCCTCTCCCGCTCTCTTAATCTACTATGGTATCACAAGAGTAGAAATTATGAGCTGGTGATGATCAGCATTTTCTCACAACTTAACAATAACTTGCACCTGAGAGTCAATATCTTTCTAATCCAGTTCATAGCAAAGAGGTCCTAACATTATCAGACACGAAGTCATACACAGTGAACAAAATCCAGTAATCCTAATAAATGTGCAACAGCGCTAAAGTTTGATCATGGTCATGGTCTGGCAGTCGAAAACTTAGAATAACCAACGTCATCTTCTGATTACACAGTTCTCCGCACTTCCGCATCTCATTAAAGAAAAAATATAAAATTTTGTCAACTTCCTCAGAGCCTATTCTCGCTTTTTTTTTCCTTAATCGACCTCATTCTATTTATAATTTCTTGTATTTATTATACTGTTGTCTGTTATACGCAAAGCAGGCTTTGAAAGGGTATCAAATTAAGCATAGATTGAATTCTCAAAAAGAAGTGTTCAAATGAAGCAGTATTTTTTTTAATCCAAAGAAGAAGTGTTCAACATTCAAATGAAGGCAAGAGTTTCCTCTAGGATCCATGTCATTAATATATTCTCTCTTATATAACTTCAAAGAAGAAAAAGATATCCCCTCAGTAACATCTTAACTGAATGAGGGTACGTTTGATTACTTTTGAAACGAATGATGCATAAATAGTATCCCACTCGAAATTTCTTTGAGTCCCTACAATACTATAAACCAAACAGCACATAGTTTTCGCAATATTAAATAGGTCAAATTAGCGCACCAAGAAAGTGATGTTACAATGACGATCTTAAAATCAAAAGCAGAAACCAAATGCAGCATCAAATATATTTTGTGTTGTGTACCCGCCATACTCATTTCTCCCAATTACAAGTATAAACCACAAACAATAAATAAAAGAATATCTGTAAAAAAGATACTAATGTACACACAAAATACCATAAACCAGCCCTATCAGTTAGTAATGCATGTAATCCTAACCCTAAAACTAACCATTCCAAGTTTATGAACATCAGAGGTTGTGCACGCAAAATAAATTATGTACAGCACATCATTACAAAAAAAGAGAAGATGTGAGTCCAACTTTTGCAAAATTGTTACCATTCTTTCTCCTCATCAGCGTGAGACACCAGAATCGTTCAAAAGAAGTGATAAAGTAAATACCAAATTGAGTAGAAGCTTTCTGCACATCAAACACAAAATGCATAACTCGATGTCAAAGAAACCTAAAACTTCCTATTGTCATCCATCTATATAACGAGTACACCGGGTGGAAAGTTGAAAGCTGGGTAAAAAGTTCAAACTAGGAGTACAACAAGTTATAAGCATAAGAAACATAGAAAGGACAGTCCTCTAAGGAAGTAAATCTCATTGAAAAAAGAAACTAAGGTTGTGTATAAAGAAAATTATGATATCCAAAAAGGAGCATCTGAGAATAATCAAATTGTCATATAAAACATAATGCTCTCGCATCGTGCTAAGTAGCAAAGAAAAGCACAATATAATTCACTGAATAGCCTCCCGCCTGGTCACTGCCTATTTTGCAAAGCAACTACACAATTTGCAGGTCCAACTATGAGTGTAAGGATTGAAAACTTGCATGACAAGCACACTTTCATAGTTTACTCACATAACTATATTTCTTATTCACAGCCCACACCTCTACAGATCCTCAAAAACATTAACAAATCAGAAAACACGAACAACCATATATATTCACTCATCTCTCTACCTGCAAAAATTTTTCCATTTTTAAGAAACAATCAAAGTCGCAAGGTCTATAGGCCCGCAACAGGAAATGGGTCACTGAGGGCATTTATGGAAGTTTGCCGTATTTGAGTGTCTTCATGTCAAAAATACGTAACTTCTACAATTTAAAAACTAGAATTGTGCGAGGGGGGCTTCAAGAACAACTCCACATGTTTCATTCACAATACCTTCGAAGGGGTAAATTAGTACATCTTGGTGGCACTCAGCAATCGAGTCTGTTTAAGACTCCCTCACAACCCAGGTAAGAACTCATTCAAGAAAACCCTACCGAAATTTGAGTCTGTTTTAAAGCAATCATCAATAACCCAGGTGAAATCTATTCAGGAAACCCCCGACAGAAATTCAATTTGTTTTATAAGAACGAGTCACAACACTTGTGCTAATCCAAGAAAACCCTCATTGACGAAATCGTCTCCGGGGCATTCCTTCCCCTCTTCCTTCCTGCAAGAAAGTAAAAACAAATTCTTGATTTTTTTAAGAAGAAAAGATGTCTGAATTTCTTTAAAAAAAGAATGATTTCTTTAAAACATTGGGGGATAAGAAAATCTTACTTTTTGTACCATCGATTTTACCAGATTTTTCAAGAATTCTAACAATGAGGGAAGCTGACGGCGGGAAAATTAATTCGGTTTAGGGGTTTTTCATCCGGTTTGCGTATGAAAGTTCCGGTCCTGCGACGGTGGCGAGTTCTTTCTATACCTCCGGCGGTAGCTTCCGCTTCTTCTCTTCTCTGCTACGGTGGCGATTTCTATACTCCCGTTAGCTTCCGGTTCTGCGACGTGGTGAGTATAGCGGATTAAAGAAGTTCCTGCAGTGGGCAGTGAAGCTCTTATAGCATTGGAATACGCTAGAAAATAAACGCGCTAATAAGAATATATTTATTTTATTTTATTTTATTTTAAGTCACTTTGACTTATTTATTTTATCAAATTTTTAAATTAAAGAATTCTAATTTCATTGATTATAACAATACAAATTAAAAAATAACTATTTCATTTTAACATTAAAATTGTTATCAACATCTAAACTTAAATTATTTAATTTCAAGTTTGTTCCGTGGTATATCGCTATTTAATGAAAACTTAGAGTCTGTTTGGACAAGGACATATTGATAATTAGACTGTGGTAATTATATTGCTATTCTGTTAAAAGGCATATTTAATTAACTTGGTCACGTAATTGGTGTAATTGGCATAGGAGTGATTGTAGCTCTATGAATTCACCCTGTAAGAGACGGTGAATTTTGAATATTACATGGTGCTACAATTCACTATCTGATTACTTTTTTAATTTTTTTTATTTCTATTTGTTTATTTTAATTTTCTTTGCTTCTATTATTTTAATTAACTTAGTTTTTTTTATTTTTATTATTCTTAAAATTTACACAAGGTTATTTATAATTTTAATATTATATTTTTATTTTCTGCTTATTTTCAACTTGACTTTTACGTTGTATTTACGTCAACTTTTTGTTTGTATTACTATTTTCTATCATGTCGTGTGTATTTTCTCATTAACATGATTTTATTAGTATTTTTTAAAATTTTTAAATTAAAAATCCAGAATTTAATAGAACGGAACGTTTTTCTTAATTAAGAAAAAATTAAGAATACAGAATCATCATTTACTGCTACGTTTGAAATTTTTTATAAGAGTATTTTGTCAAATTTGTTATTGGATCTTTTCCAGTTTTCATTTGTTTAGTAGACTGATTGAAACATTGAACGACATGTTTTTAAATTAGACACTGATAGATTCGACTTGTTGTCAACATTTATTAATTTATGACATGTTATTTATATATTATTCTTTTTTAAAATCAACATGCATTTCAGCAGAATGTTCCGGGAAAACTTTCATATTTTAGTTGTTACGATCAATTCAATTGAAAGATATTAAATTTTAAAAATATAAATCAATTATTTTTTTCATAATTTAAGTTAAAAAAATTGTTTTATTTATTAATATATTTTCATAAAAGAAATATCTATACTTACTAATTAATTATGTCATTTATAAAAGACAGTTTCTTATTTGTCTAGTAATAAAATTTTACATAATTAATTCTTATTTTTTAATATTTATCATCAATTTGTGGATTGGCAGTTGTGTCATACAACGAACAGGTGTTGTATACTTTGACATTCAACAGCGACATGTGTAATTGTATTGTAAAGATGTTTACATTGTTGCGGAACCAAACACATATATTAATTACTTTACAAATGCCAATTTTCAATTCACCAAGTAACTTTCGCAAATTGACCCGAACTAGAGTCTTCTCTGTCATTAAACTCATTTTTTTGGTATTATTCTCCTTACAATTACAATAGAAGTAAGCTTGTTGAAGTACTATCATTTTCAAATACAATAAAAAGTGAACTTGCAGGCGCACTATGGCCGGGAAGACAACATAAATATGAGTTGTCCAGAGCTAGTTTAAACTTCTATCGCAGAAGAAAAGTGGCATATTCACAGGGTCTATCTAGATTATAAAATTTATAATTTAAATTTTAATCCTAACAGCAAGATTACAAATTAATATGTTATACATATAAAATAGATTTCTCAAATAAATGATTCATCTCTTATGCCCATAAATCTTGGATTTTAAACTCTTAACGTATTCATTTACTTTGTTTCACTAACTAAATCTCCATGTTATTTTCATTTAACTGCCACAAGTCAACATGACTCGAACTTAGCAAAGGACGAATACAATTATTTTAATGTTAAAATATTTTTTAATTATCCCAATACCCGATAAAGTAGATATAATGGCTAAAAAATATCTTAATTCTATAAATAATAAAGTATAATGCACAGAGCGAGATTCGAAAAATTATTAAATTTTTTGCGGATACAGGAAGGAGGATGAGAAAGACATAATAATGAAACAGGATTCGCCTTGAATTCAATAAAAATAGCGCAAAACCTTCCATAACTTTGTTGCTCCATACCATTACAATTATCATTAACTCTCATTTAACATCATGGATTGTACTGTTCAAGAAATGTCCAAGTCTCAGAATATCTATACAAAATAAGATTTTTTTGTAATAAAAGTGAATTACCACCAAACATACTAGTCACCATAAGTATTAAAACAGTGAAAAATAAATTATAATTTGAAAGTTGTATAAAACTAACGTTACCAGATCATAGAGGATGTCTGCTCATTCATTTTTGAATGTTCAACAACTATTTCCACATAAACCAATTCCGCGATGTGTTGACGAAATACCAACCAAAACTTACTTTTATAAAGGATACTGAACCATAGTAGATATGTGAATACTCTAATTGAATATACATGTCTGTATTCAAGTAAGTGCCGTCTTATCTTTTTGCCATTAACAATAGACTTTATCAACCTCAAAGATCTAGTATTGACAATGTAACCCATAAAAGCACATATATTAATATCTCTACAATAAACACTAAATGCTACGCTGCCAATAAATCGAGCTTTAATTAAAATAATAGTAACGTTAAAAACGGGAATTTAGTCAGAGAACATGACTGACATTCTAAGCAACAACATAAGGCCAGAGATCCACATGCAGAAGATTAGTTAATTCAATGGTATGAAATATGAGTGCTTGTAAGTGCATGGACTATCTGTTTGGAAGAAATTTTAACAGTTCCCATTATTTAGACAAGACCCTCTCCAATCCAACACCAGAGTTTACACTAAATTCTATATTTAGTGTGAACTTGGGGTTTTAAAGCGTCTAACCCGCACCCTTTTCACACCAATAACTTTTTGAATATTATAAATATTATTTCATTATACAAATTTTAATTAACATTAATATCAACATTGCATGTTTTATTAAATCTCTGTATTATTTAAATCATTTCTAGTGAAATATTTTTATAATATTTGAATTTTAGATATAAATTTAGCTTTTTATAAATTAATTGTTTTTATATATGACTTTAAAAAAATTAAATTTGTGTTAATATACTATGTTTAGTCCTCACAAACTACAATTTACCTCACAAAATTAAAATCAACATACATTTTTTGTATCAAAATCCTACAATATAGAATATGCTAGATATTTCATGCATCAATTCCATATTCGGAAGGTCCAACGCGATTGTAGAATACATCAGCATGAAATTATCAATTGTATACTTTTTAATCGTATCAAAAAAACTAAAGGATAAAAAAGACCAAAAAGCTCCTTTTAAACTACTATGCAGTATAAACATTTATGGAGCACCGTAGTGAATCTTTATGTATCTTTAAATTCAAATTTCATTATATAGAGGCAACACGCATCATCTCAAGCATAATTGCACCAACGACATAACCTTTAAATAAAGCAGAATGACAACTCACAGCAATCATCATCACTTGATGGCTACTCACCCAAAATTAGTAGGCCTGCTATATTAATCCTAATCCTCTTCTTGAATCTTCTTCACTCTATCCCTATCCGGGTTATTGTCACACCAAATGAGAATAAAGACATGAACAAAACAGAATATCTAAAAAATCTTTTTTGGTGCGAATTCTGAAATTTTTCGCCAGAACTCAGAAACTTTGAGTTTTTGCCTTGGTGCTATTCTGACAATTCGCAACATAAAATTTCAGGCTACAATTCTATTACAGATCAGAATACGCAAGATGGCATTTGAAAGAGATTATGCGGCCTAAGGAACTTAGAAAGAGAAATGGTAATTTATAATGCGTCATGAATTAGTAAGATGCAGTCTAATAATCTTCAGTAGTGGGTGCGACATGGTCATACTTACATAATTCAGCAGTTGAGTTGATACCTCTAGACTAAATTATGTCCAGAAAGTCATTTTTTACCATTGGCAAGTAATAGAGCCCTCGTCCCTAGGGATATGGAAGGGATTACTCAAGTCCTTGGAAAGTGGGGGCAATTATGTTCAGGGCAGTTTTGCAATTCTTTAGGATGGAAGAACTTTAATCAATATGCTACCTGATCTCCTTTATTCCCAAAGTACCAGAGCCTCACAATCGGCTAGTCAGTTTAGACCCATGTCATGTTGGCAATGTCCCATACAATGTATTCTAAACTTTATGTGAAAGATTAAAGGTGGTACTGTCCTAGCCTGGTATCTGATAAAAAAGCAGCTTTTGTTAAGGGAGGTCTCTAGTACACATGTATTGAGATGTCTGATCTATTGAGGCATTATAAACAGAGACCTTCACCAAGGCGTATGACTGAGATCGAAGCTGAGCAAAAGGCCTATGACTGGTTAGCTGGTAGTTTTGCTACAGAAGTATTGACGAGTGTATGGTTTTCGTAAGTTCATTTATTCAAATGGTTATGGTGTGTATATCCTCTACAAGTTCCTGTAAGGATAATGCGAATTCTGGCTACTTTGAAGGATACAACATTAGGCAAGAAGACCAATCTCTCCTCTTTTGTTTTGTTTTGGTTATGGAATCTCTCACTCGTATACTTAGCAATATGATGAACTTCCGCGAATCAATTCCATCCCATGTGGTAAGCGAACAAAGGCTAACTCACTTAATCATCTCGGATGTCGCTGATGATTTTCTGCAAGGGATATAAGGTCCATTCAAAGATTCAGGAAAGCTTGGGAGCACTGTAGGAATACCACTAGATTAGTGCTAATGTGGAGAATAATATCTTTCTAGCTGGGCTTATTGAGAGTTAAAGGAGGATATACTGGACATGACTGGATTCTCTTGTAGGTCTCTACCTATTAGTTATCTTGGGCGTCCATTTTCCTCAAGGAACTGGGTAATATGGAGTGTCACCAAATTGTTGGAGAAGATTATCTGAGAGGGTAATAATGCTTCTGCTAGGAAGCTCTCTTGTGCAGAATACCATTACGAATAGTTAAATGCTGTCTTCTTTTCATATTTAACTTTCAGGGTGGAGTCTTCATTTAACCTCAAAGTGTGACTCAAGACCGTGGATAAAATGCAAAGATTTTATTATGGGAAGTAATACTGAGCATAGAAAGGCACCTTTGTTTGCCTGGACAGGTGTGCATCCCAAAATTTGGAGGACTTAAATTTGAGGGTGCAGAAATTGGAATAAGCTCATTGGGAAGGTTATTCTGGGCAGGTTTCAGGAAGCAACATTCTCGTGGGTAAAATGGGTACTTGGATGTATTTCAAGGCAACATGGAAATTTTGGAATCCCATACCACCGCCAGATTGTACTGGTACTGAGAAAGTTTTGACCTGTCTGAAACTAAGTACAATTGGTCACAAAATGACAAATACCCAGTTTTACAAATGTTGCACTTATTCAGTCAAAGGAGCTATAATAGCACTGATAGGGCGCAAACCAGGCTTTGGGCATCCAATCTTATATGGACAATTATGCAGCCGAACATAGATTTATTGTTTGGTTAGCAAAACCAGAACAGATCTGCTCACCAGTCTAGAATGATGAGATTGGAACATTTCATGTGTAAGGATGCAAAGTGTTGATCCTGTTTGGTCAGGCATGATCGAAACTCCTCAACACCTTTTCCCGATGTCAATGGATTACTGCTTTTGACATGCGCAAACTGGACAAGGTCCAAATGATTCGAAGGATGCCCACAGTCTGAATGGCTGGCACGAAGGAATGGAAGCAAATCAAAAGGAATTTGTGCGGCAGTATATGCCATGATCTAGTCCCATGGAAGCTAGGAATTGGAAGATTTTTGAAGCATAGATTTTTGAGTACATTTGTGCAATTGTAGCAGATCAGAAAGAACGGCCGAATACCACGCTACAGAACCCGGGAGAGCGCGTGGTGTCGAATCTGCTGAGAAGATTCTATAGAGTAAATAGTTTAATCAACTGAATAATTTGTTTTGTATTTGGTATAGCTTATGGTTTTTTTTCCGGAACAATGTTGTTTGAGCCTGGATAGTCCTAAACCTCTTCTTAAGTGGTTGGGAGTTTTAAAGAGGTGCTCTTTATGTTGTAATTTGAAGTTTTCGTGTTGGAGATGGTGTATTCAGAAAAATTATCACCCAAAAAAAGAGAATGAAGCTAATTAACTGAAACATTCCACTAGAAAATTGCAACTCTATTCAGGTCAGGAAACTGGTGGAATGGTTACCTTCTTATGAATCCCCATTGTGGTATGTACACTCCCTTTGAGCTTGTAATTTGTTATTCCAGATGATAGCTAGTTTCATTTTCTACTTGGCCTGAAGAAAAACCATCAGGTATGTAGTTTAGAACGATTTGATGGAGATAATATCAGAAAGACTACTGACCGTCGCACAAGCTGATCACATGACCTACCTTTCATCAGACATACAGTCACCACCTTGGGTGAAGATTGATTACATTGATGTGAACTCCGAGCAGGAGAGCTTTCTGCAGATGCTGCATCTCCTTATCGCTGTAAGTTTCTGCACGATAGAGAAGAACTATTAACTAGTTGCCCACATTTTCTCATCATTGATTATTAATACAACAAGGCCTCAATGCAAATTACCTCGCATAGTGGCCATCACGAACAGTCCCATATTTTGTTAGTTACTGCTGCGTTTCTTGACAGACTCTTGTGGGCAAAACTTCTCCATTCTTTGGTAAAATGGATGAGCTGCAATGACTTCTTCTGAGTCCTCTTCCCGATAAGCTCATCTTTTTACCTTGATTTCCCGTATCAACCAGTTTACCCTAGTTCATACCTCATCCTAGAGTAGAGCATAGCTCGTGGTGTCAAGATTATAGGTTATCTTCACCATGAGAATGTAAAGTGAACAAATCGCACCTTCACCTAAGGACTAATAGATGCAAAGGACCGACCTGAAACTATAAACATCCACGCCTCAGTCCCCTATACTGCCCTATATCCTCTTTAGAACAGCTCATCAAGATCAATTTTTGGGCAGGATTTGGGAACAAGCAGTCTTCTTTCTCATATTATTTATGGCAGGAATAAAGAAATTATGTTCCATGTTTCTAAAAATATATGTGAGACCAACTTCATGTTTAACAGAAGTTTCAATCCCATTTTCAGCAATGTAAGGATTAACATCTCGAAACCAGGTCCCAATATCTGGTGACAGAAGAGACGCGGTTCTGGACTAAAATATGGCAGGACGGAATCATACATTGCAGCAGTCTGTTCAAAGAAGTCCATCCGATGATCGTATATTCTTCTGAATGTCCTTGGTAATGGAGACTTTCTGAATCTATTTGACCTCTGCAAAGCCTTGCTAAGTTTGCCCAGCAAAATTTCTCAAAATATATTTCCTAACATCAAAGAGGAACCTATGATTTAAGACCTGGTTAAACATCCTCAGCTACTTCAAATTCAACCTAAAAATTCATATTATAGTGATTTGTTTTGTGCTGTATTTACTCTTTTCAACTAAATATCTTCTAACTATCAAAAAGATGATCCATCATGGTATCAGGACTTCTGCCACAGAAACCGCTCCGGCATAAATGGTTTCCTTCTCTCATGCATCACATTTGAACTTGATCAAGTTACAAGAGCTTCCTTAAAGAAAATTTATCGTTGATTTGCCAGCTACAATTGTTAAAAATTCCTCCCATCTGGCAAATTAACAGGCAGTCTTACTCTACACTGAGATAGCTACCTGAAGCAACTGAATTTTATTATCCAGGAAATCACCCTCCTTAGGAAAACACATTAGATGGAATGGGGGTGGCAGCGTTTCGGGATTTCCAGTTCACACCAACTGTCAATGAGCAAGAGAGAAATCAAATTGACGGACTTGAACGTAGATCTGACAGAGGAATCTGGACTTAGATAATGCTTTCAGAAGCACATCCCCACCGAATAATCTGTGAGATCGAAATCTCACTCCTGCCAGTGCACTCTTCAGTCCACTATTTCATTAGGACAGCACTTGCTTTAGGTCTTTCTTCTAGCTGATTTGGAAGCATCGTTTGAAAAAGTAGGCTTAAGTGACGGTCTATACAACATTCAAACTTCTTTTATTTTCCTTTTTTTTGAGATACTAATTCAAAAATACTCCTCTCTTAACCTACATATGCACACAAAAAGTAGAAAATTCTGAGATGGGATGAGCAGCATTTCTAACAAATAAAAAATATGCCATGATAGCTTCCTAATCCAGTTCATAGCAAAATGGTCTGAATTATAGACAAAGTAAATCAATGAAACAAGATCCAAGTATCCTAAAAAGGCACAGTTCTCAGGTTTGATCTACTCCATGGTCTGCAATCCAAACAACTAAGAATCTAAACGCAAGTCTTCGTTTACATGTGCTCCAACTTCCCTCGCTCGTCAAAGAAAAATAGAAAATGTCATCGTCAGAGCATTCTAGCTTTTCCTTAATCCATCACATTTTAATTAACAATTTCGTGTATTTATCAAAAACGTTTTAGAACGTTAAAGTAGCTTTTTAAAGTGTTCAAATGAAGCAACTTCCTCTAAGATACCATGTCATTAATATATTCCTTCTTTTATTACTTCAAAGAAGAGAAAAGATACTAAAATCAGTACTCTAACAAGGAAAGGAGGTAAGATGATTGCCATTTGCAACTAGGATGCATCAAAATTATCTCGAAAGCTCGTGAGTTCTAGAATAATGCCAAAGATAACAGTGTTAGCTTATTAATGGTCAAAGCTGTGTTTCCAACCTACACAGCTGTTTAGTGAAAAATCACCCTAAAAAGTTTTGGTAGGGCTCATTTCGGATAAAATGGGAGAATGGATGGCCCAAATGACCTACAAATTTTGGCAACTCCTGAGAATATGAGCCACTCCTTTACTTGATCCCACTCAAAAATCAATATACAGTTGAATGTCACTATCTCCTAAAGAACCAAGGCTCCCGGAAGATTGATGTATGTAGCAAAATCTATTATGAACAATTGATGCAAATTTGAACGGAAAGACGGCAAAAATCCATTTAAGGGAAGCAGAAACGATTGGGAAGCAAAAAAACCTGGAGTCTAAGTTAAAACAGGAAGACTGTCAATTTGGAAGCACAAACAATTGTAATGAGAAATACAACACCAGTCAGTAAACACAAAATTTTTAATGTATGACATGTCCTAGTTAACAGATCTGTTGGTGTTGCAACCAAAGAAGATAGAAACAAGGTTTGTTTTGAATGTTCTCCCATATCAATGGGAGAGAGTAGGAGAGTATTTTGTTTCACCGGGGAGGGAACAGATGAGACGCAAGGGCCTTTACATGTTAGGGGTCTTTTTAATAAATAATGATGTATTTAGACAGTTTTAACCTATCAATTTCACCAACATTAAAGTTTCATGAAAATGATTAGGTGTTTTGAAATATAATTTTTCAGAAAAAAGAAAACCCAACCAAATCTTCACAAAGAAAAAACCCAACCCACAAACCAATTCAACAAAAAATAAACAAAGACTCACATCCATTACCATAACCCCAAAGAAATCAAACAGGAGGCTTCAAAAGTCTTCCTTTCATTCTTAAACTCCATTGCCAGTCAAACACCCTCCCATAAATGGGACGGAGGGAGTATTTCCTGATTATACAATAAAAAGGACCTGCAAATTTTAAACCGGGTTGTTAGGAAAAATCGAAGTGTAGAAAAGATGACTTATCACATCTCTTTATCTAAATTTGCCAGATACTTCACTATCTAAACATCGGACAGATGAGAGATATTGGAGAGAGCTTGAATTAACCATGCTTTGTATTCAATTATTCATACCTCAGAGGTCAGAGGAATGCCAATCCACTGGACAATAGCGCAAACAGAGCAGGAGAAGAGAGAACACGTGTGCAAAGTAGGTCATCCTCACTGAACACGGACTTACAAAATCTTAGAAACCAGTACTTAGGTTAGATGGTACAACAAAGCCGGAAACTTCCAAATTTCAACAATTTTGAGGATACCGCTCTGCAATGCACAAGGGTGGTTCTTCGGCTAGATTCATACAGAAAATGCAAGAACATCTTCGGAGGGTTTCCACGATTATATATGCAACCAAAAGATCAACATGCAAAGTATCGCTTTAAACGTATTAAAGAGGCATGTTAAAAAAATATTTTATTTGTTTGAACTATGAGAAAGTATTTGGACGGCATTTCCTCCTTAGACCAGGTTGGGCTGGACAAAATACATACAGAAGAGAAAATCCAAAGGAAATTAATTATTGCAAACAGTAGCTCAACGCTGGTATCAGGTAGGGCTTATACCGAATACTGTTGTAAAACATTTTGTACATACTCATTTTAATCCAAGGTACAAAAAAACTTGCCATCTGTAACAAAGGCAGAAGAGAAAGACCAAGTGAGTAGTTTTAAACCTATTCCAAGGATGCTACGAACTAAAATCTCAAAGAAACTGACCTTTACCTGAAAAATTTACGATATCCAATCTTGGCTTGCAGAGTTTAGTAAACTATTTCCAACAAAGAAACATCAGAAATAGAGCTTAAGCCCTCTCCTTCAAAGGCAAAACGCTGGGAAAGGATGCAATTCATCTTAAGGGCTGTATTTGATTGTAGCGATGTAAAGCAAGCATACGAAACCATAGTTAAAATGGCCAGACAAAAAAGAAGCAAAAACAGAGATGAAAACAACAGGTTACATTAGCAGGCCAATGCCATAGCAACAAATATAGGTGGAAAGTGGGATCTAGTTCAAATAGGGTACAAGCTTTTAGAATAACAAAACCTAAGAAGAACAAGTCCTATAAGTAAGTAAAATTTTCTGGAAAAAGGAATAAGAGTTGAGATATAAACTATTGTTTTGAGAAAAAAATCATGATAATAGATGAGCATCATTCCTAAAGAACACGGAACAATAGTTTATTCAATTTTCATATAAAGCATATGACCCCATAATCAAAAAGAAGTTAACAAGGAACCTAAAGAATTCATCGAAGGCTCACCGGTCATGACTTTTGTGCAAGAACACCACAAACAAAAACTTAAACCTCCATAACTTTAATTGCTTCATACAATTACTAATCTTAAAATTAACGAGCTAATTGATTATCATTGAGATTGGATCAGTAAAAGAAAATGACGTGTCTAGGAATTAACCATGTGTAGAGTTCATATGTCGATCACCATACTCAATTAATTGTCTAACAAACTTGTTGGATAACATGATCCTTTTATTGTACCAAATATCATGATCAACTACAGAAGAACATACAGAAGATCATCAAAAGAGTTATGAAAGCAGAAAAATTTCTGTCAAAGCCAAATTAAGAAAATTACCTACTAAACAGAGGGCTTGAGTATCAAAGGATTGCTAAATACAGTACAAATCATCAATTACCATTCAACCCAAAGAGGACATTGTATTTGTCAACCAACTCTTAAAAGATAAACATAATAAATAACTTCAGGAAGGAAGGTAGATAGATTAATTTTATAATGATCATGAATACAATAATAGTGATTTATTTAAAATACGGATAAACAGAAGGAACCAATTATTTCTTGAACTCAGAATCAATCACTACAAACCTAATATCTTATCAATAACTAAGAAAGTAAGACTGTTTATGTTTATTTTTTCTAGAAAGAAAGATCCTTTTTAAGCTCCAAATCAACCAGAATAGTAAACTGTAGCTTTTAAATGTAAAAAACAGCAATCTACGCTTGGGGAAACATTCCAAAAACTCTTGAATTTAATGGACAAAACAGACAGACATATCAACTTCCAACATTTGTCTGGCCGTTTTAATATTATACATACATTTTTGTCAAGAATCACTTCAATCTGAACAAATGAGTTTTCTTTTGGGCACAATTGTCAGGAATTTCCTAGTTACGTTATAAATTAGAAACCAGAAAAGCTAATGGTAAACCAAATCATATTTGGGATTTAGGAAAACATAAAGACCCTTATATCACTCTTATTTTCTTTAGTAATATCACAAAATGAATACAAGAGAGTAGGACATTATTGGTTTAAAGTATAGTTATTCAGTTATAATAATGTAAAAAACTGTTAAATCGTAAAGTAATCTAGGGGATTATGACGTGGGCAAATAATAAATAAATGAGTAAGGTCATGCGGGACTATCTACATCAAAGGGATTTTTTTGCTATTAAATTAATTCCATGCCTAAGTTGCTCGGATTCTCCACAAATATTGCAGCCCACCTGTGTCAGAAAACTTCAAAAATACACTTAAACTATTTTTGAGGATCCGAACAACCCGTCGGACATTTTTGAAAAAAAAAAAAAAAAAAAAAGAGTCCGAGTACCTACGTTCAATGCATTATTGACAAATGAGTTATTAGTCCATATTCAATTCGCATAAAATAATACAGAGATTTCATTAGTCCCAATTTGAGATGATTAATAATGACAGTTAAATACGACAGAATTCAAATGCTGCAATAGTAGGGCTGACCTGATTTCTAACTGAACTAATTGGATAAGCGGATATTTACTTTTTCATACCGGCCAACAAAATGGTATACTATTTATGCGGAAGTTATGTCAAGATTTATATTTGCTACAAATAAGACAGCCAAACGACCCACCAGGAGAAATATTTGAAGTTAAATGCATTTATAAGGGGAAATTCATGAGAAACACCAGAAATAGACATAAAGGATTATGCAAATGTCAGAATGACCTGTCAATATAGCAAGTGTTGCGTTCGCCACAATCGGAATATAAATCTGATCAACTGTTGGATGAACTTTGGCACCCTTTCAGCAGTTTTAACTCTAACGAGGTATCAGGAAACCAATGACCCACAAACAAATTGCAAGACGCCAGAAGTGGAAAATTGAGTCCCGTATACTGATTCTTAAGATCCTCTGTTACCAGTACCGGTCTGCAATCTCATAGAAAAGGAAAAATCCATCCATCTTAACAAAATAGAACAGAAGTCGCACAATTATGAGATATAGTAAAGTTACTCAACTCAGCTGTAATCATGACAGGAAGTCAATGCATTTTTGTCCCAGAATCTAAGAACTTTTCTTGCCATGGAAAAATGGAAGAGCTGTATGACTGAAAACATGCAATAAAAAAATTCAAGCACCTATTCAGGTCAGGAAAAAAAGGGCAAGAAGGATCTACTTCTTTTGACTCCCCATTGCGCGTAAACTTGAGCACTCCCCTTGAGCTGTAATTTGCTATTCAGATGTGACAAGTTCCATTTTTCACCCTTGGCCTGAAGGAGAAACTTCAGGCGGTGAGTAATTAATATTAGAAAGAGCCCTAAACCCTCCCAAGAAAAATTTGAGAACATTACTTCATCAGAAAATACACTGTCATGGGTGAAGAGTAATCCCATTGATGGGATGACTTGACTGTCGGGATGGAAGTCCGGCAGATAGCTTACTGTGAATGATGCAGTCTCCTTACAGTTTCGTTTCTGCATTGATCGCAAAAGAACATAATTATTGCACACACTTCCTGTAATCATTGATTATAACACAAACAAGCACAAAAGACAAATTACCTTGGCATGAGTAACACATCATAACTGTCTTAAATTCTATTTCCTGCTGCCCCTTTCTGAAGACTCACTCATGGCAAAGAACTTCTTGCCATGGTAAATGGAAGAGTTGTATGACTTCTTTTCTCCGTGTAAGGACTTATCTGATTTTACCTCGATTTCAAGCAATCAATCCATTTGTGAGTTTCCCATCCACCCAAGAGGAGGCACAGCTCATGTATTCAAATAATCTCGAGAGTTAGTTGTCTATCTACAAGAATGATTCCAAGGTACAAACACTTGGTCTACGTAAAAACAATGGAAAAACAAAAGACCAAGATTAGTAGTTTTATACCTATCCTATGGATACTACACCTAAATCTCAGAAGGGAACTTTACCTTTAAAACCTTTCGATATCATTTGGAATCCCATGGATTTTAGTAAACAATTTGCCAACAAAAAAGGGTCAGAAAATAAAAAGCCTCTCCGTAAAGCCCAAAAGCTTGCTGGGAGAAAGAGTGCCTAACATCTGACTGGCAGAATTTGATGTCGCTGGTGTAAGGAGCATATGAAACAATAGTTAAGTAAAATGGCCAGGGCAAAAAGAAACTATGATAAGGAGATGAAAGAAACGGGCCTATATGTTGTTCCATAAGCTGGGGGAAAATAATAAAATACGAAAGAATATGTATGTTCGAGCGAGCTCAACTTCAGCTAGAAAAAAGTAATCAAAACATCTCTCTACCTTACAGAATGGTCCAAAAAAAATTATATTTATCCCATGTCCCCCTTTTATTTTGGGGAGGCCATACAGGTAAGAATAGAAAGTATTTTATTGCAAATGAAGAACCAGGAAACAATGTTCAGAACGCATACAATAAAGTAAAACCCAACAAATGAAGCATACATATTTTGTGGTGTACAGCCCATACAAAGTTTGCCCAATTAAAATAACCGCAAACAATAAATAAAACATCTGTGAAGAATGTACTAATGAACACAAACTATCAAACAACCTATTAGTGAGTAAATATATGCAATCCTAGAACTACAACAATCATTCAATTAGAACATCATAGTTGTCACGCAAAAGAAATTATGTACAGCAGTATCAATACAATAGAAAAGATGATGTCAGTTCAACATTTTGCCAAAAAGACACCTAGTTTTTTTCCACAGCACCCGTTCATCTCGTGGAAACACGAGATCCTTAAAAAGAAAAGTACAACTTAGATGATCCTTCAAAAGAAGGTTTTACAAAGCTAACAAGATGATTAAGTTAATCTAATGAGCAGACTTCCAGTAATCAAATTGCATTAGAACAATGTCAAAGAAAACAACCACTTACATTGTCATACACCTTAACATAGCAGGTCCCAACTTCCTATTGCAACATTCATGATAAAACTGGGTTAAGTTCAAACTAGGAGTACTCTACTTATAAGAATAACACGCATAGATATCATCATATCAGACGTAGCAACCAAGGGAACCTAAGGATTCATTGAAAGCTCCTCACCGATCACTGGCTTTGTGTAAACTACTCTAAGCGATAAAATTGCATAAAGAACGACTTGACATATTTCTCAGAGCCCACACCTCTGTTGATCTCAACCATTAACAAAATCAGAAAACATGAGACTTCCCCATTCTCTTACTTGAAAAAGTTTTCAAGTTTTTAAGGAACAATGCAAAATCTCAAAAGGTCAAAAATGTAAAATAAAATGACCACTGCGAGGTACAGGAAAGCTCTGTTTTCCCATCGAGTGTCAAAAACTACAAATCACAATTTTTATAATTAAACTACTTTTTTTTTCGTGTAGAGTGAGTGGGGACTTCAACAAGAAAAAACTCCAACTCTTCCCATGATGGCTTATAATTATAATAAATCAACAACAACACTACGAATATTCCTCATGACTTCATTTAATTTCAATTTATATGAAAGGTCACCTCCATGCACCGATCACTTTCATCTTTGCAGGGAAAGAAGACCAGCATCTTCAAATTTCTGCCGCCATATCAAGATTAACCTACATAGCACAGGATATGTTTTTGGCATGACCATCCCTTACGAAGGGAACATCACATCTTATGGGTCCACATATAATTATTAAACTTTTCCACCAGTATGCGCAATAGTTACATCACAATTCAATTTTTTTTAAAAAAAAAGTGCTGTGAACCTCATATCGTGACGGTGCCTCTAATCAAACAAAGCTCCGGTTGCGAAATCTTGAAAAACAATATAGTTTAGGCACTTGGTATATCAATAGGAGAAGTCATCCAAAAATGGAAAGATCATGATACAGCCAATGCAGTGAGGTGGAGGGAACGGACAGTACTTATAGTTTTGCAGATTTAGAATACTTTGAGTTGAAAAATACGTTCTTCTTGATTCCAAGACGATGTACACCATATGCGCTTTTGAACCTGTTAGAACTGGTCAATAGAATAATATATGATTGTAATATATCTGCTACTAAATGGACTCCAACATATGAAGATCATTAGGGAAGTTCCTGGATGAAGGGGGAAATATCAGAGAACTTAACTTCCGCATAAAAAAAATTACCCAAAAGTGTGATTGTTGGGATCCAAAACAATGTACTGTTCGCATCTTGCAACCCAGAATGGATCTAGCATACTCGATAACTGCAATTTGCATTGCCTAGGAAACATATGCCCAAGTAAGGAATCCTGTTTTCACGACATATTTGGCAGCAAGAATTTTACCCTCCACACCTCTCTCACCAAATCCTCAGGAATAATAAAACATCCGCCCTCTTATTAACAGAGGACTCCGTCAGACGTCACAAGAGTACATTAGATGAGTAGGGTGTAGAAAAAGATGACTGATTGCATCTTCTTTATCAATCAATTGGGGGGACTATATACCTACCATGTGTAAAACATCAGGACTGAGACGTATCTTGAGAGCTTGTGAAATCCACTTGGCATTAATTTGTCAAGGGAAATCAGAAGATGTCAAAAAAACCCCCGGTGACAATAGCGGCAAAGGAAAAGGTGAAGCACACGTGCAACTAAGACATCCTCAATGCACACAACTTACAAAATCTCAGAAAACTAGACAGAAAAATCTGAAGTTCGCTGGTATACAAAGACGGGACCTTTCAATATCAACAATTCTGGAGGGAGACACTCGGATTGCACAAGGGGTGGTTCTAGATAAGGAAGACTCTTGCAGAGATGCAAGATCCTCTTTTGGACTTCCAAGACTATACATGCAAACCAAACAGATCAGGAAGGACGAGTTACAGCTTTAAAAATACAAAGTATATAAATCCAATATATTTTATTTGTTTCAATTCTGAGAAAACTTGACGGTTACTTGAATGCATTTTCTTCCTTTGAATGGGGTTATACAGATACCTGTTGCCCCAACATTTTGTCTACGATCTTCAATTCCAAGGTACAAAAATGCGCCGGATTACAATGGCAAGATTAAAGACAAAGTAGTAGTTTTACACCATTTCTAATGGATTGCATGAACTAAAAACCAAAGAACTTTACATGAAAAAAAACTGCGATACATTGGCTTTCAGTGAGTTATGTACGACTTTCCAACAAAGAAGAGCAACCCACTTGAGCCTCTCAATTAAAAAGCAAAAACCTTGCGGGAAAGTAGGCAATTCATCTTAATGGTTGTATTTGGATGTAGCTGGTGTAAGGCAAGCATACGAAAACCATGATAAATGAACGGACAAAAAGGAAGCATAACAGAAGATTAGAAAACAGTCGCATAGCAGATCCCTAGCCATAGCAGCAGATATCTGGTGGAAAGTGGTTCACTTCCAAAGTACGATACCACAGCTTATAAACAAACAGACATAAGAAGATTAGTCTAAATGGAGCATCAAAACATAAAGCAGGAAAACAATAGTATTAATTTTCAATTAAGCATATTGCCCTTGTCACAAAGAAGTTAACAAGGAACATAAGAATGCATTAAAGAGGCTACCGGCCCTGCCTTTTGAGCAAGCCAACAAAACATCACAAATCAGGAAAGATGAAAACATATTTTCTCTATTCTCTTACATTACCACAAACTTCATGAAAGTCTGTCCAATTGAGTGCGTCATTCAAATTACCTACAAGTAGTACAAACTCGTATAATTAACTCTCAATTTTTTTGTGTTTTAACAAAATCAAAAAAGAGAAACCATTTATTGTCTCTATTCTCTTTACATTACACAACCCTTTATGAAAGTTGTCCAATTGGGTGTCTTCATTTTCAAAATGACTACAAATCACAAACTCGTATAGTTAACGACTTAATTTTTGGTTTGTTGAACCAAAATCAGAAAAAGTGAACCATATTTCTTTATCTCTGACATTACACAAACCTTTATGAAAGTCTGTCCAATTGGGTGGCTTTCATTCAAAATTACTTACAAATCACAAACTCGTATAATTAACCTACTAATTTTTGTTTTAACAAAATCAGAAAAAGATGAACCAATATCTCTATTCTCTTACATTACACAAACCTAAGTCTGTCCAATTGGGAGCGTCTGCATTCAAATTACTACAAATCACAAAAACTCGTGATGAATATTAAAACTAACTTAATTTTGTTCTTAACGAATCAGAAAGATGAACCATATATTCTATATCTCTTACGTTAAACAAAACCTTTTTGCAAAGTCTGTCCAATTGAGTGTCTTCATTCAAATTACTACAAATCACACACTCCCGATAATTAAACTACTTGTTTTAAGTCAGACAAACTCAACAAACATTCCATTCTACTTCTTGAACATCCTTAAATACAATGCGAGAATAACAACCAATTTCTTGACGTTACTTGATATTTGCAATGGCCAATATATTAAGAAAAACTACAGTTTTCTATTTTATATGAAGGTAACTTAAGAGTTCTTGATTTTTCTAGAAAGAATACATGAGAGAAAATTTAAGAAAACTGACCGCATGAAAGTTCTATGAGTTCTCTTTTTTTCATGTATGGAAGAAGCAGCTAAGATCGGCGCCATAAAACTGAAAGGGGGTTTAGGTTTTGATCGGAGATCATTCCGATGGCGTACTCTGAGGGTAGCGTAAGGAAATTTTCAGGGGAGCAGGGTGGTCTCTGTTTTTATAGCTTTCCAAAAACGCGGGACGCGGAAATATAAAAATAATACAACACGTATTTATTTACGAGTTAATACTTCTCAATATAAGTAACTTTTTGCAAAATTTGATATTATTAAAATATTTTTATTTTTTTGGTAAGCAGAGTCTATTACCCAAAAAAAAATCCCAAAAGATAATGTGTTTTTGATATGATACTATTTAATTTAGGATCTCCAGGTTAGGGTTCAAAATTCAAATCTTTGGTTATTAAAAATTTAGTAATCAATATTTTATATATTTTAAAAATTATTTAATTAAACTTAAACTAGGTAAAATCACTTGCACTTACACAACAACGAGTTGATATTTTTCATTTATACACTGAAATATTATTACCATTTAAAATGTGAATATAATTTTAATAATCCTAAAATAACAGCACAAAGTAAATACTATCAGATCAAACAATTGTAGAATATGTTACGAATATCCCAATATTAAAAGGGAAACAATTATCTGAAAGATACTTTATACCATTTCATTTGTCAAATTATGATTACAAAAATGCTAATTTAATCCTGTTTCATTTCAACCTAAACTTATTTTAGTTGGAAACTATGATGGACAACGTGATAAGATTAAAGATAACCAAGCGATTCGCACCACAAACCACAACTCAAGGAAGGCGTGAGCTGATGCGGAAGCCAAGTTCGGATTCAATCTAGAAAAATGTCCTGCCAGGAGGAAGTATTCAGTCGATCTTCTGTGGTAAAAATGTTCCAGTAGCTTATGACCAATTTCAGTTTGCCAAAAACCTAAAATTGGAACTTCATTATTTATCAACTCCATGGTATGACATCAGACCAAAAGCTGCTGTACACAATTACCTTGGGGCAATCAAAATGACTATAGCTAATCAGGTGCGACGTTCGACTAACTTTCATTCGTTCAAGCACAAGACATGGAAACATCCGCAATAAGCGAAATGAAGGAAAATTATTCAACTGGTGAAACTTTCACTCTAAAACCAAAGGAAAATTACTCAAGAATATCGAATCTCAACATTTTTAAAAAAGTGAGTAAACATTTGCAATACACTTGGCTGAAACTGCAAAAACATCATCGCTAACCATTATTGACAGCAAGTGGAGTCTCGCCACAAGAACAAAGCCTGGTAGAGGGGAGTTTTTCAAATAGTTATAAATTTGCATCTGATAATATCAACCACCCAAAAACCAAAATGAATTCTCCAGACTATGAAAAGAAACAATAGTTTGGGAAGATAAAAAAATGCTACGTTTTTAATTCAGTGGGGGTGCCACAAAACCAGCTAACACTTTTGTGGTTGATGTTACGGCCACTGCAGAGTAATTCTATCAACCAATTATTCATTCCTTTGACCATCCAAATACTAAATAGGGATCAAATGCAAGGGAAGTTGCGCGGTAAAATGGCATTATAAGCTTCAGTGTTATGGATATTCAGAAAGTAATCTCATTAATTGGCCCCTAAGATCAAAAATCGATCACAGTTAGCATAGATTTTTGCTAGCCAATAAAGTAAAAAAAAAAGCCCTCCTACTAATCTCAGCATCCCTTATATCTCTCATGGACTTCAGATCTTAGACAAAGAAACAAAATCCAGTTGTCTTTATTTCCGCATAGATGCATTGCATTTATTTTCTGTTGTCAGAGAGTCGTGTAGAAATTAATTTTTTGTTAGGGTTGTTCTTCGTTATTTGTAACATTTCTAGTTTGGGTAATAGTATTAATTGTTTGCGAGATTAAAAGCTACCCAGCCTGTAGAGCAGATATATTTAGCTAGACCCAACATCGAGGTGCGTGGAAAGCTGGCCCGACACCACCGTTACAACCAAAAAAAAAGAATGGACTGACCGTTCTTGAGCTCAGGCTTGATTTTAGACTCAACTTGAGCTCATTTCTCAATGCACCAGGTGCGCTGAAACCTGGCAAAGTTAGGAATTGGCTTTAGGCTCATTTACCACAGTAAAAGGGAAAGTAGATTTTACGGCTGGGAGGGCTAGAAACCACTCAACAACATCTGTGAATGTTCTAGTTTATTGCATTGCTGGACCTCAACCTAAGAAACACACCCAAGCGGATCTAGCATACTTTAGCTGAGTTGCTCTTGTTGTCATCATCTCTAGAAACTAGCTATAGAATGAAAATAGCATGCAATTTTTCAGGACAAAGTTATACAAATTAAAAACACCACAATCATCACAACGACTCTATAATGGGTTCTCATATGTTCATTATCTCAAAACCAATTGTAATTTATAACCTCTCAAGTTACCTAAAGATTCTCAATGGGCTACTTTTAATCTAGACGCAGATCAACAGAAGTTGAAGGACATAACTTATATTTACATGCGTTACATAGACAAAGAGATCAAGGACGCAACCATTGAAAATATGACAATTCGAGCTAGTACCCTGTTAGCATGAAACAGAAAACTTTTACCATTTATTAGTTGTTTTTACTGAAGCTAACATTTTTCTACTGGTTTTCGTAACTCCGAATTGTCTGATACACGAATGAAATGCCTCAAAAAAAAAAAAAAATTACTATCGTCCATAGTTTTTTAAGAGTTCCCAATTCGTTTTTCCTGTTCCTTTCTACCCAAAAGAACACTGCTCAATGATATGAGTTAAGTAAAACAAATCATAAAATCTGATCAGAACCGAAATAGTTGCCATGGTTCAACCTATAATGTTAACATGATGAGAATGTTTTTATACGGAAAAGTTGCATTGTTTATCAAGATACATCGAGAAATTTGTTTTTAAACTGAACAGTGTTGTCAAAAAGACGCACCGTAGTAAGAAATGGATGAAGCGAGACGCAATTAATTTATGTGCTAAGCGGTTTGCAATGCTTGATGTGCACTTCAGCATCATCAAGGCTCTAAGACATATTTTCCTTACCAATAATCGCCCCCTTCGGTTCACACTAAAACAATTGATATAGCACTTTGACATTACCATATGTTTTTTTCAACTTCTTTTGTCCATATATTTGGTATCATGCTTATTATTCTTAAGTCTTGGACTAAAATTTATATTTGTTAATTTTTTCTTCCATTGTGCTTTTTGAAGCTTTGCGCTCTGTTTCTAAGGGGAGGATTACTATACTTCCCTATCGTGAAAGCATTATCTGCTTGTTATGTTGTTGGTGCGATCAGAAGAAAGCAAAAACAAACTTTACTTCTATATAGTTCTTAATAAATTAGAGAAGCTGACTAGAATATAACCTCATTTTGACAAACCTTACTCTAACTAAATACCTATTGACACACCTGAATCATCCTTCTTCCAATGGTTCAACACAGCAAAACAAAGAAGAAACAGACATAACATGATTTTCTAGTTCGTACTAGAGATGATCGGTGCTTTAAGATTAAAAGGAAGAAAAGGCATAAAACAAGTCAAACTAATCATACCAAACAGGTTAGGAAGGAAGACCGAAAAATACGCTAGTCCCCTTTCAAAACCTTATCAACTAGTGATATTTGGAGGTAGATATTAAGGGATACCAAGATGAAGCCAGTTTTTTGCAATTACATATAAGGTATAAGGCACAAGTGGGCACGTAATAGCACATTATTTGTTGATAAAAAGTATCAGTTGTGGTTTATTTTGAACAGAATGGTTTAATGGGGTGATATAACACCACTATTATCTGCTGTAATATGGAGTTTTCTCCTGTAAAAAAAGGAAAAAGGAGAGACTGAAACTTTCTAATCGGTTGAAGTAGGGGTTCGCCGCAATTTGATGAAAATAGACATCGGAGAGGGGAGGATTAGAAAAAGGACAAGGAAGAAAAACTAAGAACAGGGGTAAAAGGTGCTCATGACAGTAGGGAAAGAAGAGAGGATTGCCATCCATCAAAACTTAATTTTGAGAAGGGAGAAGGAAGGAAGCAGCATTCCATTGAAAGAGTCAAAAAGGAGGCAACAGTAGCTCAATGTGTGATTGATTTACCTTTTGTGTTTCATGTGATAGACTTCCCAACACCCAACAGATATTCCCTGAAAAGAATAATTTCTCAAATGGCACAAACCTAGGCTAAAAAGTTCTCATTTAATCTAATTTCAAGTAAGCCCCAAAAAGCATATTCTGAAAACCTACTTGCCGTTCTCATTACAGAATGCTACCAAAGTTTCCACTACGTTTCCCGTTTATTTTCCCACTAGGGAGAGGAGGGAACAAAATAAAATCTCGTCAAGTGCTTAAAGACATTCAAATGGCATCCATTTCCTTCCCAAAAGCTAAATCAACTCTTACATGATATATTGTCTCAATTAACCCTTAGCGTCGTTCAACATTTAGTTACCGAAGATATCACAAAAACAAAAGCTAATATACCATCTACGCTGTTATGACTTCCATAGCACCTTCTTTCATAATCAACCAAACACCACAAAAGATATAGAAATATTTTACATGGAAAAAAAAAACATTTTCTCTCCAAACCCACAGAACTTAAAAAAAGTGGGGACACAACATCTTCAGATAATTTCTACAAGTCTTTACTGAAATGACAGGAAAACAAAGCAAACACCAATTCAGACAAATGTGATAATCCCCAACATTGTAAATTGAAGAGAAAGTTCCCAGTCATCCTTCAACGGAAAAACAGCTATCAGATCAAATTTTACTATCTATACGAAACAATTGAGGACTTAGAGAAAATTCCGCAATGCCGTGAAAAGCAAATTACTTATCAGTATCGGATGGAAATTGGTCCAAATAACCACATAGTACAAAAGCAATGGACAAGTATTTGTCTATGTTAAGCAAGAGGAAGAACTAGAAACAATATTGGTCTAGGTATTATTGTATTTCAACTTCCGTAGGTATGCCTCAACGTGTCGAATTCACTCCATGAACTGCCTGCACCGGTCCCAAGTAAGTGAAATATCGAATTCTTGTTTCTTTAAGTTGGTCATCGAGATATCACATCATAGAACGAGAGATGTCATAGTGTATAAAGCAGGCGCCTTTTCCCAAACTGTATAAAACGTTTGGAATGGGCAAACAGGGCATCAAATTGGAATCAATCGAACCAAAGGAGGACTACATTAATTGAGCATTACATTTTCCCATGTGCTTTGATTTTGCATATTCCTCACTAGTTTTGCTTTTACATTTACCACATAAGTCTGGTCGTTAAGTGATCGCGGCACACTTGACTTTGCCACTACAATTCAATGATGAAGCCCAAGATAAATAGTTTGAAACTTCCAAAGAATTTTGGAGTGATTATATGGCTCGAATTTCCAAGCCATTTATATTTTTAGAAGAACCAAAAACATCACATCCAAAAGACATTATGCTAAATTTGTCTCGGGAACAAAAAAATCTTATTATTGAGATCTGATCATCGAAAAATTCAAATCTCAAAAAAAATTGCCGGAAAACAGCGTGAAAATAGCCGGAACCCTATTTCCGCAAGCGAATAGGTTGGAATAAAAAAAAAATGGCAGTCACTCGCGGAATGAGAGAGGCGACTCAGATAGAAAAAAATGTCGAAAAAAAACAGGCCGAAAAAGTCACACGCACCGTCGAGTGGGGTCTGACAGTTCGAGGCAAAAATCTTATCGGTGGCGCGTGTAGCACTGGTTTCCGGTAGGGTGACTGTCTTTGCTCGACGGCAAATTCGCAGGTTAGTGGTGGTGTCAATTTTATGACAAAACAGTGACGGAAATAAATAATTAATCCAGGACCAACACCTAGGGTACCATGAAAATTTTAATTTTTAAATTTTTATTTCTCAAAATTTCTATGACACATGTGACGAAATTAAAGAACAGATTATTAGTGAATTGCTATTCATGAAGAACCTATTTATAGACGCTACATGGGAAACCTTTCCAACTAGGGATTCCTATTTTCTATCTATTCTAACCAAAAGTGGACATATCTATAATGACCCATGTTTATCATTTAACGTCCAAAAAATTATATGTTTATTTTAACGTACACTAGAATAATAGGCTTTCCTGCGTGTAGCAAGAAACAAATTAGCTATCTTTCTCAAAAGAAAATGTATAGAATATGCTATTATGTAACTTTCTCAAAAAAAAAATGTAGAATATGCTATTATATAAAATGAAATGATTATAAAAATATGTTATCAAAAAACATAATGACGAAAGGACACAATGGATGCATTAATACATAAACTAAAACCTCTATAAAAGATAGGAAAGTTGGAGAGATAAAAATATTAGCCCTTTAAAAAAAAAGAGAGATTGAAATCTCCAGAAACCTTTGATTGTTTAATACAATTTCTCATCATAAATTACAGTTCAATAATTATCACTAAGTTGGAGGCTCTTCTGTCATGACTTCTAGGGCATGTCCCTAGAATTGGGCTATAATAAAAAGATTTTAGAGCTTATATGCAGACCACCAAAAAAGAAGATGTACATATACGATCCTGCACCAGGTAAAATAAAATTAACCACCAAACACAATCACATCTAATAAGCAATATTAGAAAGTATAGAAATTAAATATAGAAATTCAAGGGTTGATGCCTCAAATTCAAGCACAAAAAAAGTCAAATGTTTTTTAAAAAACAGATTTGAGTTAGACAACCTCTCAAGCTTCGAGAGGAAAATTCAAACATATCAGACGTAAACCCACTCTCAAATACATTACTCTTCTTTCTGGTTGAAGAAAAAAGCAAACTCATTATATCATTTAACTACAAGATTTACCTTGCATTAGAACATAAAGATGGTGAAATGGACAACAAACACAGTAACACTATAATTGAATCTAATAATATTCAAAGCATGCAGCATACATTTAGAGTAAGTCACATTGCAAAAAAATTTATAACAAAATCTATTTATTTTAATAAATATAAGAAATAACGACGCTGAGAGTGGATCCAAATATTAATTGTCATGATTCTTGGACAATATTGGAAAAAAGTAAAAACAATTAAAAATTACAAATGCCGAAAAATCAAATTAATTTTTTTTTTGGTCAAAGAAGAAATATTAATCTCTAGAGCCCCCTCGCCCCTCCCAATAGCCATCTCCTGCCTACAAGCCCTTCCAAAATGCCCTTCTTCCCAATTGTAGCAAGCCCTCCTTCTTTCGACGGGATGTAGCCAGGGAGGCGGTTGGAGGAGGAGCGGGATGCCTAAAAGGCGGACAAGGAAGGACATTTTTCACAAGGGAATATAGCCAGGAAGGATGCTATTGCGGCGGGCGGGGGGCTCTGGAAGATAATTTTTTCTCTTTGACCCAAAAAAAGAAAGAAAGTTAATCCATTTTTTGGGATTTATATTAAATGTTTTTACTTTTTCAAGCTGTCTTGAATCGTGATAATTGTATTTGGTTCAATCCCTTGTTATTGTTATGGTTGGTCAATTGTTATATTATTAGGATAAATAACTTTGTTGACTATTTTGGCAATATAAGTTACCTCTAAAATATATATAGCTTTGAAAATATTATGATCCATTATAAAATGCTAAGTGTGTGGCCATTCTATATCTTGTAGTTAAATGATCTAGAATTTCTTTTTTCTTCAGAACAAAGAAATAGTTGGGAATTTGGAGTGGCTATGTGGGGATGCGTTTTGTAAAAAGGAAAACTAATGGAAATTTGGCCAATTAGTATAATACAGAATCATGAGGAAGTAGATCCTTTCACAGAGGAAGAAAATAATGATTATGAATGCAATCTAGTGATTTTAAATATGGGAAATAAACATAGAAGCGAACAACATTATTGTCTTGAACTCAACATCATCACTAAAAAACACTAATTATTATCTAAAAAAACTAGAAAGTTAAGACCATCGATTATGTTCTTTTTTTCTTTTTCTAGACAGGAAACTACCAAATCCTTTAGCTCCAAATTGAAAAGCATAGTAACTGCTAGCTTTTAATAGCATCCAAAGCGTAAAAACTTCTACAAAAAATTGAATTTAAACCCAAAAGAAACATACAGAATCAAACTGTCAATATCATCGGAAAATCCCTTGTTCAATCTGGTTTTATCATTATAACATACATTTTGTATGTATTACTTATTTGAATGAATGAAGTATATTTGGTCTGAACATAGTAGGCAACTTCCAATTACGTTATCAGAATTATTAAAATAGAAACGTAATGTACCAATCACCTTTTCAGAATAACCAAATAGTCGAACTCTATGTAGAAAAGTCTGTTGTCAAGTGGTTCCACCCCAAAGTCACCTAAGTAGTTACCTTAACTTGGCGAACAAACAGATTCCAAATAGAAATAATTTCATAGAGTGGCGTGAAGTAAAAACAAATACACATTTGTCTTCATCTTTGAAACAGTGATGATGTAAGGGGAAATTGAAATGGAAACAAATACCAAGTAATGAATAAACAAAAGTGTCTAAAGATGACGTTTGAAGGCAAAAAGGTTATAAAAGCCAGCATCTTTACCGAATCTTCATTGGGAGCCTTAGGCTTCTTCGGTTCTTGTTGTGTATAAATAATTAAAAAAAAAAAAAAGCGGTGTAGAATAAAACTAAAGGAAGGCATTAATGGGGAAGGAGGGTTAATGTTGGAGGTAATTCAAAGAACTGACACAACGTTTAAGCAGAAAGACTATTACAGAAAGGAGTGAAAATATGCGAGCTTGGAGTGTCAATGGACTAACCTGTTGAAGAAAAGGTCTATCTACCTTTCTTACATCCGCCCCCTCTCCTAATCCCTGCCTCTCTCTTACTTGCCTCTCTTTTCCTCTCCCTTCGACTTGCGATCTACAGGTCCACATCAGTTGAACTAATGCCCAAAATACACGGAACCACCTGGATATCAAAAAAAAAACAAATATCATTTCTTTGGAAAAACATTTGCCAAGAGAAATTTTTTAGTTTTTAGATAGTGGAGTTGACCTTAAAACATGAACGATGGCATGAATAGTTTCCAAATAAGTTGGAATTGATTCAAGATTCCAAGGCCTTTTAACTCCAAAGAGAGAGACCTCTAGCATCGTCTTGTAACTGATGGTACTACAACAAAAAACGCTCTCTGATAGAAGTCACAATGTATTCACTTTTTATATTAACCCAATTAAAAATTAAAAAGGACATAAAGAGACAAGGCGCACAACATGACATGTGAAAGGCTTAAACCCTAAAAGATCCTTTCCTGCTTTTTAAATTGGACCACAAAACACTAATATAAACTCTGATATCGAAAACCCAAAATGGGAAATAACTAGCCAGGAGAAGAAGGTTTGTCATGCTTTGTTTTCCACATTTAGACAGACATATATCTTTCCGAGAGGAATATTTGAAGAGAATAAGCATAAAGGGTCGTAAGTTTTGAGAACAGAGGTGGGCAATCTCTCTCGGCCCTTGGTATTTATAAAACTCAGTTTTAGCTTTATTCCCAATAATTCCTAATCCCAATTCTTATTTCCTATTAGTTAAAGTTACTTCCTTAAATCCTGGTAACAAAATAGCAAAAATGAATGATGTTCCAATCAAATATAATGTTCATAGCATAGCCTTTCCCTCAGATTGCTACACTGAGTAGCAGTACTTGCATAAAACTGTCAATCTATCCAGCATACAATTTTTCATTATGTGGTGGAAGAGCGAAGAGAGAAAGAGAGTTGCTGTGCCACCAAAGGGCTAGAGTTTGATTAGTACAGGCATTATTTGTGAACTGGGTTTTTTTTTTAAAGATGGCATTGTTGCTCCAGATCAGATTCTTCCTTTCCAATATGATGATCGCAAATAGATATCTTGCAGTGCCAAATTATTGTTTGGGTAGGCAGAACGAAGAAACAAAATTAGGTATACTCACACGAGAGCTTTTAGACACTAGGACGGCTGATCTTAGTCGTTCTGCAAAACGCTATAGGTGGATTTCATGACGGATGCTATTCATGCCATGCCAGGAGGAACCCCCTAATCAATGAACCTAACTAGCAATCTGGCTCAAGCAGAGCACCCAAGTTGCAAGAGAAAAAACAGTAGTTGGTCTCCCCATGAACACACAAACAAAGGCAAAACATACATTCATGATTAATAAGAATGTAGGTTCAGATAATCTTGAAAAATTGGGTGTGAAAGAATGAAGTAATTAACTTGAAAACATGCCTAGAAAAAATTTCAGCTCTTATCAGGACAGGAACAAATGGCAGGAATGGCCGAATGGTTTACTGCTATTGACTCCCCATCAGGTGTACTTGTTACACCTCTCCTTGAGCTTGTAATTTTGTTGTTCCAGATGGTAACTAGTTTCCTTTCACACTTGGCCAGAGGAGAGAAACATCAGGCCGTGTGGAGTTACGAACATAATTGATTCCTTATCAGAAAGAGACCTAACCCTTCCAAGAAGTTGGGATAACATGACCTAACTTTCATCATAGAATAACACCATCACCACGACTGGGGTTGGGGAAGCTTGATTATATTGATGTGGAAGCTCCCGAGCAAGGATAGCCTCTGCAGGACTGCTGCAGTCTCCTGCCCATGTAGTTTAGGCACGACGGAAAAGAAACATTATTAGTGGGGAATTATTTTTGCTCCACTGAATTAATACAAAAAAAAGCACTCAAGACAAAACTTAACCTGGCATGAGCGGCACATCAGAACAGTAATAATATAGGTTTATTTACTGATCATCTGAAAGAATCATGTGGCAAAGAACTTCATGCTTTTGTAAAATGAATGACCGAATGACTTATTCCGATCTTATGCCTTATAAGTTCATCTGTTTTACCTCGATTTTCCAGCATCTCATTTACAACAGAGTTTCCATCCACCCTAGGAAGAGCATAGCGCGAGTTGTCAACTAATTTTAAGGTTTTCTTCACCAAAGAATGTATATGTGACAATCATCTCCATCATAATAAACAGAAGGACCTGAAACATAAACATCCCAAGCATCAACTTCCCTATAATGCTCAATATCCTTTTAGAAAAAAGCGTAAATCGAGATCTTTTGCAGCATGTAGGAAAAAGCAGTCGTATTATGGCAGGAACAAGTAAATATGTTCCATCATGTTTCCACAAGTATACGTGAACAACGTTCATGTTCAACAGAAGTTTCCGATCCCTTTCAGCAATGTAAGGGATTAACATGTTTGAAAACCTGGTCGTGAGCAAAGAATCTTGATGGCAGAGGAGACACAGTTCTGGGACTAGTATTGGAAGGACGGAATCAACATTTCAGCAGTCTGTTCAAAAGAAGTCCATCCAATGATCGTATTCTTCTAGAATGTCCTTGGTAATGCAGACTTTTCTGAAAACTATTTGGACCTCTGCAGCCTTGCTTTGAGTCTGTACCAGGATTGGAACTTCTCAAATATATTTCCTTGCCTCCAGGAGAACCCTATTATTTAAAGGACCTGATTAGCATCCTCAGCTACTTCAAATTCAACACTATAATCATATTCAAGGCGATTCTGTTTAGTCTGTATTTACGTTTCCCAAACTTAATATCTTCATCACTATCAAAAGATGATTCATTCATGTATCAGGTTACTTTGCAAAGAAACCGCCTCAGCATAAAATGGTTTCCTTTTCTCATGCATCAATTTGAGCTGTTTATAAAGTTCAAGAGCCTCCTTAAATGAGGCATTTCTCTGTTGATTGCCAGCTACACTGTTCAAGATTCCTCTCATTCCGGAATCTAAAGGCAGTCTGATTTGGTAATGGATCAGCTGACGCACTGAATTCGTATCCAGGAAAAACCATCCTCCGTAGGGTAAAAAACATTAGAGAAAGGGGTGTGCAGAGATTCTGGATTTTCCAGTGAACAACGATTGTGCAATGGAGCAAGAGAGGCAAGTCATTTGAGTATTGACGACTGAACTTTTGATCTGACAGAGGAATCTGGGACTTCAGGATCATGCTTCCAGAAGCACTACCCCACAGAATAATCTAGTGAAGATCGAATTGCACTCTGACAGTGCATTTCAGTCAATTTCTTTGTGCAGGAGGAGTCAAGTGTCGCTTGGCAACTCTGGATCCTGCACCTCTTTTTCATGATATCATAATTTCACAGGTATTAATATATCTGAAAAAATGGTTGAAGGGAATGGGGAAATGGGATAGCAATAGATGAGTAGGATACTTCAACAACTATATTCCTTATCTAGGTTTTCCAAAAGTAGCTTACGAAAAAAGAATAGTCATATAACTACACAAAGTGGCATAACACTGAAATGTTTTGCATCCTTCTGATGTCTTAAACTCTCTTCCACTTACCAAAATTTTCAGAATTTTTCTCCCCCACCCTACCTCCTTCTTTAGAGAGTCGGGTGTGGGGGGGCTACATCCAAGAGGGAAGGAAGGGAAGGAATGAGGAATGGACAAAGCCACATGTACAAATAACGTCAAAATAAATGAATCCTAAGATTGAATAAAAATGTCGAGGTGAATTGCTCTCACCGATCAAAGCACATCAAAATAGCTTTTCAGATTAACAGAAGCAGTATCAATGGGCAACTAGGGATATAAAATGCTGCACATATTCTGGCAATTCGATTGCACACAACACACACACCTCTTTTTATGTTTTTTTTCAGATAATAACTCAAACTCACTTCCTCTCTTAACCTACATATGGTACAACAAAGTAGAAATTATGAGCTGGTGATGTGATCAGCATTTCTAACAATTAAAGAACATGGGCCACTGTATAGTCAATATCTTCCTAATCCATTATAGCAAAGAGTACATTATCAGACAAAGAATCAGTTGAAACAAAATCCAGTAATCATAAAAAGTGCCAACAGCTCTAAAGGTTGATTGGTCATGGGCTGCAGTACGGAAACTAGAAGAACTCAAGTCATATTCTGATTTACATGTGCTCCCACTTCCTTCATCTCATTAAAGAAAAAATATGGAAAATTTGTACTTCCTCAGAGACCTATTCTCGCTTTTCCTTAATCGACCCATCTAGTTAATAATTTCTTGATTTATTAGAACTGTTGTCTGTTATTAACGCTTAAAGCAGCTTTAAAGTATGTCAAATGAAGCAGTATATTTAATTCTCAAAAAAGAAGGGTTACAAATGAGCAGTATTTTTTATTCTCAAAAAGAAGTGTTAAATGGAAGCAATTCCTCTCGGATCCATGTCATTAATATATATCTCTTTATATAAACTGCAAAGAAGAGAAAAAAGATATCAAACTCAGTAACTCTTAACTGAAGGAGGTAAGTGAGACTTTTGAAACGAAGGATGCATAAAATAGTATCCTCGGAAATTCTTGTAGTCTACAATACTACCAACATCAACGTTTTAGCATGCCATTATTTAATAGGGTCAAAATTAAGCACCAAGAAAGTGAGTACATGAAGATCTTATAATAAAAGCAGAAAACAAAAATGTAAGCATCAATATTTTGTGTGGGTCCAGACATACCAGTTCTCCCAATTACAAGTAAAACCACAAAAACAATAAAATTAATAAAAGAACTATGTAAAAAGATACTAATGTCCACAAACCATTCAAACAGCCTATCAGTTTGAGATGCATGTAATCCTAAACTAAACAACCATTCCAAGTTTGAAAATCATAGTTGTCACGAAAACAACTTAGTACGCAGCATCATTAAAAAAAAGAGATGATGTGAGTCATAATTTTGGCAAAAATGTTACCATATCTTTCTCTCCATCAGCCGTGAGACACCAGATGTTCAAAAAGTGATAAAGAATAAAATACAAATGTGAGTAGAAACTTTCTGCAAATCAAAATGCATTTAAATCGATGTCAAAGAAACTAAACTTACCATTGTCCTCCATCTATATCTAAACAGGTACACCGGGTGGAATGGAAAGTTGAAAACTGGGTAAGTTCAAACTAGGAGTACACAAGTTATTAAGCATAAGAAAAGTAGAAAGGACAGTCCTCTAGGAAGTAAATCTCAATTGAAAAAAAAAGAACTAAAGAGTTGTGTATAAAGAAAAATTTAGATATACAAAAAAGGAGCATCTGAGAATATCATTTTCATATAAAACTATGATCTCATCGTGCGGAAGTAGCAAAGAAAGCAAAATAAGAATTCAATGAAGAGACTCATCCCTTGGTCACTGCCCGATTTGCAAGCAAACACACAAATTTTGCAGGTCTCAACTATAGTTGTACGTAAAGGATTAAAACTGCATGATGAAAGCACAAAACTTTCAAGTACTACGAACTTGATGTTCTTAGCAAGCAGCCCACCTCTACAGAATCTCAAAACATTCAACAAAATCAGAAAACACGAACCAATAATTCACCATTCTATTGACCTGGCAAAATTTTCCATTTTTAAGAAGACACAATCAAAGTTAGCACGGTCTATAGCCATGCAAAGGAAATTGCAATGAGGGCATTTTACTGGAAGGTTGCAGATTTGGTGTCTCATTCAAAAAATAATTAACTTCTTACAATTAAAATAGAAGTGTGCGAGTGGGGCTTCAAGAACAAACTCACAATTTTCAGTCAATACCGTCGAAGGTGGTACAATAGTACATCTTGGTGGCACAGCATCGAGTCTGTTTTAAGAACCTCAACAACCCAGTAAAATCATTACAAGAAAACCCGTACAGAATTTTGGAGTCTGTTGTAAGAACAACCATCAATAACCCAGGTGAAATCAGTCAGGAACCCCCGACAGAAAGTCAAGTCTGTTATATAGAACTAGTCAAAAACACTTGTTGCAATATCCAAGAAAACCACCATACAGAGAAATAAGTCTCGGGCATCATCCCTCTTTCCTTAAAGAAGTAAAAAACAAATTCTTGATTTTTTAGAAGAAAAGATTTCTTGAATTCTTAAAAAAAAAAGAATGATTTCTTTAAACATGGATAAGAAAATCTTACTTTTACCTCGATTTACCCAGATTTTCAAGAATTCGAAATGAGGGAAGCTGACGCGCGGAAAAATTAATTCGGTTTTAGGGGTTTTAATCCGGTTGCGTATGAAGTTCCGGTCCTTGCGACGGTGGCGGCGTTTCTATACTCCGGGCGCTTCCGCTTCTGCTACGGTGGCGATTCTATACTCCGGTAGCTTCGGTTTCTGCGACGGTGGTGAGTATAAGCGTATATGAAGAAGTTCTGCAGTGGGCAGTGAGCTCTATAGCATTGGAATACGCGGAGAAGAAAAAATAAACGCGCTAAATTAATATATTATTTTTTTTATTCATTTTAGTACTTTGATTATTATTTTCAAATTTTTTAATTAAAATATTCTATTTCATTGATTATAACAATAACAATTAAAAAATAAAACTATTTCATTGAGAAAATGAAAATTGTTATCACATGCTAACTTAAATTATTTAAATTTTCAAGTGTTGTTAAGTGGGTAGTAAGGCCTATTTAATGAAAACTTAGAGTTGTTTGGAAGGACATATTGATAATTAGACGTGGTTAATTATATTGTCTTAGTATGTTCAAAAGGCTATTTAAGTATTACTTGTTCCAACGGTAAGTGGTGGTTTATGTTGTAATTGGGCAAGGAGTGATTGTACTCTATACTTCAACTGTAGAGACGGGAAGTTCGAAATATTACATGGTCTGTAATTACTATCGGATACTTTTTATTTTTTATCTAGTTATTTTAATTTTCTTTGCTTCTATTTATTTAATTAAATTATTTTTTTATTTTTAATTATGAAAAATTTGACAACAAAAAGTTTATATATTTTATTTGGTATTATTTATTTCTTCTTATTTTCAACTTTACTTTTACGTGTATTTAGTAATTTGTTTGTCGATCTATTTCGATCTGTCGTGTTTATTTTCTCATTAACATGATTTATTAGTATTTAATTTAAATTAAAATAGAATTTATGACTAACGTTTTCTTAATAAGAAAAATAAGAATAAATCAATTTATTGCTACGTTGAATTTTATAGAAGAGTATTATGTTCAAAATTTTTGTTATGATTATATTTCCAGTTTTCATTTTGGTTGTAGATATTGAAACATTGCACGACATGTTTAATTAGATCATGATAGATTCTATTTTGTGTCAAACATTTATTAATTTAATGACCATTTTATTTATATATTAGTTCTTTTTATCCAACATTGCATTTCACATGTTCGTGAAGAAAAAACTTCATATTTTTAGTTGTACAGATCAATTCAATTGAAAGATATTAATTTTAAAAATATTAAAATCAATTATTTTTCATAATATTAGTTAAAAAATATGTATTAATTATATATTTTCATAAAAGATAATATATATCTTCACTCTATTTAATTAAATGTCATTTATAAAAGTTTCTATTTGTCTAGTATAAAATTTCAATAATGATTCTTATTTTTAAAATTTATCATAATTGTGATTGCAGTTGGTGATATAAAACAGAGAAAATGTGTTATACCCACTTTGACATTCCCAACAGGACCATGTGTAATTGTATTGTAATACCTTGTGGCAACCAAAGCACATAAGTGTAATTAATTCACCAAATTCAATCTTACCAAGTAGTAAAACTTTCCAAATGGACCGAAATATATTATCTCTCGTAATTAACTCATTTTTTTGGTATTATTCCTCCTTAAATGACAATAAGGAAGAAGCTTGTGAGTACTTCATTTTTCAAAGACAATAAAAGTTGAAACTTGCAGCCACTATGGACGGGAAGAAAAATAGTGTGTCAGAGCGAGTTTTTTAACTTCTATCGCAAGAAGAAAGAAAGCAATATTCACAGGTCTTCTAGATTATTAAAAAATGTATAATTTGAAATTTTAATCTAAACAGGCAAGAGATTGACAAATTAATATGTTACATATAAAATAGATTTATCAATTAAATAGATTCATCTCTATTGACCATAAATCTTATTTTAAACTCTTAACGTTATTCATTATACTTTGTTTCATTAAAACTAGAAAATATCCATGTTAATTTTCATTTAACTGCCACAAAGTCAACATGACTGAACCTTAGCAAAGTAGTAAACAATAACAATATTGTAACTGTTCAAAATAGATTTTTTAATTATCCCAAATACACCGAAAAGTAGATCTAGGGCGTAAAAAAATATCTTACGTAAAAAATATCTTAGTATATAAAGTAAATAAATATAATTCACAGAATACGAGTTCTAAAAATTATTTTAAAATTTTCTGCGTCGTTTAATAACCTTGAAGGAGATGGAAAAAGACATTAAGAATGAAAGATTAGCCTTGAATTCAAATAAATAATAGACCAAACTTCCATTAACTTTAGTGTACTCATACAATTACTAATATCAATTAACATATCATTTATCATCATGAGATTGTACTGTAAAAGAAATGTCCAAGTCTCAAGATAATATCTATAAAAAAATGTTTGGTAATAAAATTGCATTAAACACCAAAACATAATAGCAGCCATAAGTATTAAAAAGGTTTTCGAAAAATAAATTATAGAATTTGAAATGAAAAGTGGTTATAAACAACGTTACCAGATAAATAGAGGTGTCTGCTCATTTTCATTTTGAATTTTCAAAACAACTATTTCCACATAGAAAAACCAAATCCAAGCGATGTGTTGACGAAATACCAACCAAAAACTTACTTTATAAAGAGAGGAACATTAGTAAGATATGGGAATAATCTAATTGATACAGTCTGTATCAAGATTAAGTGGAAAGTTTATCTTTTGCAATTAAACAATAGACATGTATCAAAACTCAAACATATGTAATTGCAATTGTAAACGCCATTAAAAGCACATATATATAGAATCTCTACAATAAAACTACTAAAATAGTACATTATGGCCATAATCAGAGTTTAATTAAAAATAATAAGAACTTAAAAAAGGGAAATTTAGTCAGAGAACATGGAAAGACATTTAAGCAACAACATAAGCAAGATTCACATGAGAAGATAAAGTTAATTCAATGGTAGTGGAATATGGTGCTTGTAAGTGTCATGGACTAATTGTTGAAGAAAGAAATTTTAACAGTTCCACATTAATTAGACTAAGACATCTCCAATCAAAACACCAACTTTTACACTAAATTATATATTTAGTGTAAATTGGTGTTTACAGCTCTAAACCCCACCGATTTTCACACAAATAAACTTTTGTGAATATTATAATATTATTCTTATTACAAATTTTTAATTAACATTATAAAATGGCATGTTTTAATTAAGCTCTTGTAGATTTAATATTCTAGTGAAATATTTTATAATATTAATTAGATCTAAAAATTTAGCTTTTTATAAATTAATTTTTTTATATATGACTTTTAAAAAAAATTAAATTTGTGTTAAAATCACTATGTATTGAGTAGTTACAACTACAATTTACCTCACAAAATTAAAATGCAAACACATAATATTTTTTAAACAAATACTACAATAGAGAATATGCGAGATATTAATGCATTCAATTCAAGAATATCGGAGGTCCAACGCCGATTGTAGATAATGACAATAGATGAAAAATTATCAATTTTGAATTAATTTTAACTCGATATACAAAAAATAACGGACAACAAGCTTCTGTTAAACTACGTAATGCCATTAATAACATTATGGAAGCACCGTGTTAGTGCATATTTAGTATACTTTAAATTAAAATTTTCCAATTATATAAAGGGGCAACAACGCATCTCACACGCATAATTGCACCAACGAAATAAAAACTTTAAATAAATAGAATGACACATAGCAGCAATCAGTCCATCCAATTAGGCTACTCACCCCAAAATTAGTAGGCTGCTTATATTATTAATTCCTCTTCTTTTGAATCTCTTTAACTACTATCCATAATCCGGGTTATTGTCCACAACACAAAACTGAAAATAAAGACAAATGAACAAAAAAAGAATATCTTAAAAATCATTTTTGGTGCTAATTCTGAAATTTTGTCCCAGAACTAAGAAAACTTTGAGTTTTTGCTGGTGCATATTCGGAAATTCCAAAATAAAAATGTCAGGGCCATAAAAATTCTATTAAAAAGATCAGAAAAATACGCAAGATGGAATTTGAAAGAAAGCGATTATGCGGCCTAGGAACTTAGAAAGAGACATGGTAATCTATATGCTTTCATGATTAGTAAGAATGCAGTCTAAAATAATCTTCATAAGTGGGTGAAAGACAGGTATACATTAACATTAATTCAGCAGGTTGCGTGATACAAAATATACTAAAAATGAGTACAAGAAAGTCATTTTTTACCATGGCAGTAATAAGACGCCCCGGTCCAGATGGATATGGAGTTGATTACTACAAAAGTATTTGGAAAAGTGGTGGGCAATGATGTTACAGAGCAGTTTTGCAAATTTTTAGGAATGGGGGAAAATTTTCGGAAGCAAATCATTGTACCAATGATCTCTTTTTCCCAAAAGTTACCCGAGCCTCACAATCGGCTAGTCAGTTAGACCCATTCATGTTGCAATTTTGTCCCATATAAATGTATCTCTAAACTATTATGTGAAAGATGAAAGGGTACTGCCGAGCTGGTATCTGATAAAATAGCAGGCTTTGTTCAGGGAGGTCTCTAGTACACAATGTATGATATGTCCATGATCTATTGAGGCATTATAACAGGAAGACTTCCCAAGGCAGTTATGATGAAGATCGACATGAGAACAGGCATATGACATGTTTTAGCTGGGAGTTGGCTACAGAAAGTTAGAGGGTATGGTTTTCGTAGTAGTTCATTTATTCAAATGGTTATGGTGTGTCTATCCTCTACAAGTTAACTGTAAGGTAAATAGAGAAAGGGGGTCAATGGATACTTTGAAGGATAAAAAAATTAAGGCAGAAGATCCCATCTCTCCTATTTTGTTGGTTTTGGTTATTGGAATTATCTCACTCGGATACTTAGCAAGATGCAAGTGAACTTCCCGAATTCCAAATTCCATCCCATGTGTAAGGAGCAAAGGCTAAATCACTTAATATCTGCGGAGGCCTGATGATTTTCTGCAAAGGGATATAAGGGTCCCGCATTCAAAGAGTCAGGAAAGCTGTTTTTGGAGCACTTTAGTGAATACACTCGATTAGTGCTAAATGGGAGAAATCCAATATCTTTCTAGCTGGGATTATTGATGAAGTTAAAGGAGAGATACTGGGGACATGACGGGGATTTCTTTAGGTACTAACCTTGAGGTATTTGGGGCTTCCATATCCTCAAAGAAATGGGGTAACGGTAAGGATGGGGTGTCACCAAATTGTGGAGAAAGATTATGAGAGGGTAAAAAATGATTATGCTAGGGAAGCTCTCTTGTGCAGGAAGATTAGAATAGTTTAGTTAATGCTGTCTCTTTCAAATTTCACTTTCAGGGTGGAAATGGAGGTCTTCCTTTTACCTCAAAGTGGCTCAAAGACCGTGGATAGATTAGAAAATGCCAAAAGATTTATTATGGGGAGTAGTCTGACAGGAAAGGCACATTGTTGCCTGGGACAAGGTTGTGCCTCCCAAAGAAATTGGAGGCTAAATGTAAAAGGGTTGCAGAAATTGGAATGAAGCTTCAGGTTGGGAAGTTATTATGGAGGTTTCAGAGAAGCAAGACATGCTCGTGGTTTAAAAGGCGGTACATGGAGTGTATTTAAAGCAACATGGAAATATTGGAATCAAATACCACGACAGATGTAGCTGTATGGAGAAGTTGAATGTGAAACTAAGATGACAGATTGGGGATACACCAAAATGACAAAATACAAGTTGACAAAATGTGGCACTTATTCGTTCACAAGGAGCTTATAAGCAACTGATAGGGGCCTCAAACCAGCGGCTTGGGGAAGCCAATCCTTACTCATGGAACAAAAATTATGTGCAGCCGGAAACATAGATGTATTGTTGGTTAGCCAAAAACCAGAACAGACTGCTCACCCAGTCTAGAATGATGAGATTGAACATTCATGTGAAAGGATGCAAAGTGTGTCTCTGTTGTCAGGCATGAAATAGAAAAATCCTCAACACATAATTCTCCGAATGTCAATGAGTACTGCAGTTTGACATGGTCTGGGCAAACTGGACAAGGTCCAATGATTCAGAAGATGCCCCACAGTTGAAATGGCTGAAACGAAGAGGAAATGGAAGCAAATACAAAAGAAGAGTTTGGCGCCAGTGGGTCAGTATGAGATGCAAGATCTATCACACATGAAAGCTAGGAAAATTGGAAGATTTTTGAAGAATAGATGTGAGGTACAAGTTGTGCAATTGTACAGATACAGAAGAAGCGCGCGATACCACTCTACAGAACACAGGGAGCCGCGGGGTGTCAGAATATGCTGAGAAGATTAACTAGAGAGTAAATAGTTCGATCAACTGAATAAATTTGTTGTATTTGGTAATAGATTATGGTTTTTTTCTGGAACACTGTGTTTGAGACCTGGATAGTCAAAACCTATTCTTAGAGGGGGTTGGGATAGAGGTGCTCTGTTAGGTTGTAAATTGAAGTTTTCGTGTTGGAGTAAAAGTAATGGTAGTAGTTCACAGTTATCACCAAAAAAAAAGAAGAAATGAAGCTAATTAACTGAAAACATGCACTAGAAAAAATTCAACTCTTATTCAGGTCAGGAAATGGTGGGAATGGTTTACCTTCGTAGAATCCCCATTGTGGTACTTGTACACTCCCCTTTGAGCTTGTAATTTGTTATTCCAGATGATAGCTAGTTTCATTTTATACTTGGCGTCGAAGAAAGAGACATTCAGGTTATGTTGAGTTAGCTAACTTATTGATGGAGGGAATATCAGAAAGATACCTTACCCTTCACAAAGCTGATAACATGACCTACCTTTCATCAGGACAATACAGTCACCACAAACTGGGGTTGAAGATTGATTACATTGATGGAAGCTACGAGCAGATAGCTTTGCAGAATGCTGCAGTGTCCTTATCGCCTGTAGTTTTGCACGATAGAGAAGAACATTGAACTAGTTGGCCACATTTCAATCCTCCAATTGATTATTATACAAACAAGACTCAATGACAAATTACTAGCATAATGGCCACATCACGACACATTCACCAATATTTGTATGTACTGCTGCTTTTCTTGAAGACTCATTGTGGCAACAAACTTCTCCATTGCTTTGGTAAAAATGGATGAGCTGAATGAATTCTTCTGATCCTTTCATCCTATAAGCTCATCTGTTTTACCTTGATTCCCGTATCAATTCCATTTACGAGTAGTTCCATTTCAACCCTAGAGGAGAGCATTAGCTCGTGGGTGTCCAAATATTATTCACGGTTATCTTCACCATGAGAATGATAAAAGTGAAAAATCATCACCTCATAATAGTATTCAGAAGGACGCTGAAACGATAAACATCCCAACGCATCAAGTGCCCTATACTGCCATATATCCTCTTTAGAACAAGCAACAAAATCAAGATAAAATTGGCCGATTGGGAACAAGGCAGTCGTCTTTTCTCTATATTTAGCAGGAAGGAATTAAAGAAGAAATTGATTGTTCCATGTTTATAAAAATAATGATGAGACAACTTCAGTTGTTTAAACAGAAGTTTCAATCCCATTTTCAGCAATGTAAGGATTAAAATCTCGAAACAGGTCCCAAATATCTTGACAGAAAGAGACGCGGTTCTGGACTAAAATATCGCAGGCGGAATCATCATTTCAGCAGTCTGTTCAAAGAAGTCCATCAGAGAGTCGTCAGTCTTCTAGGAATGTCTTGGTAATGCAGCCTTTTTCTGAATCTATTTTGACTCTGCAGCCGTGATATTAGTTTGCCCCAGCAAAACTTCTCAAATTATATGTCCTTACTCAAAGAGACCTATGATTTAAGACTGGTTAACATCATCAGCTACTTCAAATTCAAACACTTAAAATCATATTAGAGGTGATTGTGTTTTGTTCTGTCTTTACTCTTTTCAAAAAACTAAATATCTTGATAAACTATCAAAAGATGATCCATCATGTATCAGGCTTCTGCACCGCAAAGAACCGCTCCGCATAAATGGTTTCCTTTCTCTCATGCATTCACATGTGAACTGTTATCCAGTACAAGAGATTCCTTAAAATGAGACATTCTCTGTTGATCTGCCAGCTACAATGTGTTAAAATCCTCCCATATGGGAAATTAACAGCAGTTATTATCTACAAACTGGAGCTAGCTACTGAAGATGAATTTTATCCAGGAATCACCCTCCTTAGGAAAAAAACAACATAGATGAATGGGGCGTGGCGCAGCGTTTCGGGAAATTTCCGTTCACACAACTGTCAAGGAGCAACGAGAGAAATCAATTGACAGACGTGAACGTATGATCTGACAGAGGAATCTGGACTTAGGATCATGCTTTTCAGAAGCACATCCCCCCCGAATAATCTAGAGTAGAGAGGAGTAAGAAAGATGCGGGATTCGTGACCAGACACAAAGCAGAAAGACGTACCGAATCCGCAACACAAGTGGAAAGACAGCGCTGAGTCACGGAAAAGAGACGATAGAAAACACTCAGCAAAAAAGCCGCCGGGAGGGGACAAACTAAGACGAATCTCACTCCATGGCCAGCTGAACTCTTCAAGTCCACTATTTTCATTAGGACAGCACTGCTTAGTCTTTCTCTAGCTGGATTTGTGGAGCATCGTTTGGAAAAAAGTCAGCTTAAGGACGGTTATATATAAACATTCAAACTTTCTTTTATTTTCCTTTTGAGGATAATAATTCAAAACTACGCCTCTCTGAAACCTACATATGGCACACAAAGTAGAAATGGAGATTGGATGAGCAGCATTTCTAAACAAATAAAAACTATGCCATTGATAGCTTCTAATCCAGGTTCATACAAATGTCTGCATTATCAGAAAAGTAATCAAGAAAAAAGACCAGTAATCCTAAAAAGTGCAAAAGTTCTCAGGTGTGATCTACACTCCCTGGTCGCATCAAAAACTAAGAACTAACGCAGTCTTTGTTTACATTGCTCCCCACTTCTCCGCTGTCAAGAAAAATATGAAAATTGTCACTTCTCAGAGCCTATTTCGCTTTTCCTTAATCCTACATTTTATACATTTTTGTATTTATCAAAAAATGTTAGAACGTTAAAGTAGCTTTAAAGTGTTCACATGAAGCAACTTCCTCTAAGATTCCCATGCATTAATATATTCTCTCTTTATACTCAAAAGAAGAGGAAAAAGATACGAACTCAGTAACTCTAAAAACTGAAAGAGGTAAGCTGAGCCATTTTGAAACAATAGGATGCATCAAAAATTTTCCTCGAAAAGCTCTTGAGTCTCTAGAAGTATGGCCAAAGGATTAAAGTGTTAGCATAATTTTAATAGGTCAAAGCTGTGTTTCCAACTAAACAGCTGTTTAGTGAATCAACCTAAAAATTTTGGTAGGGCTCATTTCTGAATAAATGGAGAATGGATGGCCCAAATGACCTACATTTGCAACTCCTGAGCATATGAGCCACTCCTTTACTCTGATCCCACTCAAAAATCAAATGACGTTTGAAGGTGCAACTATCTCCTAAAGATACCAAGGTCCCAGAAGATTGATGTATGTAGCAAAAATCTAATATATGAAAATTGATGCAATTTGAACGAAAAGACTGCAAATCCATTACAGGGAAGCAGAAACGATTGGGTAAGCAAAAACCCTGGAGTCTAAGTTCAAAACCGGAGACTTGTCAATTTTGACGCAGCAAACCACATTGTAATGAGAAATACACACCAGTCAGTAAAACAAATATGTATGACTGTCCGAGTTAAAAATTGATGTTGGTGTTGCAACCAAAACGAAGCTAGAAGAAACAAGTGTTATGTTTGCCTTGTTTTCTCCAATATCAATGGGAGGAGAGTATTTTGTCACCGGAACAGTGAGACGCAAGGGCCTGTATACCGGTTAGGGGGTTCTTTTAATAAATAATGATGTTTAGAAGTGTTAACCTATAAAATTCCACCAAAAACATTAAAGTTTCATGAAAATGAAAGTTTTTTTTTTTTTTTTTTAGGTGTTTTGAAATATAATTTTTCAGAAAAAACCCAACCATTCTCACAAAGAAAAAAACCCAAAACAAAATCAATTCAACAAAAAAAAAACCAAAAGGACTTCACATCCATTACCCAAACCCCAAAGAAATCAAACAGGAAGCTTCAAAAGTCTGTCTTTTCATCTTAAACTCCATGCCAGTCAAAAACACCCTCCCATAAATTGGGGAGGAGGGAGATTTCCTATTATTTACACATAAACAGGACTGCAAATTAAACCGTGGTTGTTGGAAAAAAACGAAGTGTAGAAAAAAGACTTATGCACATCTCTGTATCTATCAATTTGGACCGTATATTACCTTCCACTATCTAAACATCAGGACATTGAGATGTATTTTGAGAGCTGGAATTAACCATTGCTGATTCAATTATTTCATTTAACTCAGCGGAATGCCAATCCACGGACCATAGCCGCAACAGAGCGGAGAAGCACGGTGAAAAGTAGGTCATCTCACTGAACACAGACTTACAAAATATAAGAAAACCAGTCCTTAGGTTAGATGGTACAACACAAAAGGCCGGAACTCCAATATCCAACAATTTGAAGATACGCTGCCAATGCACAAGGGTGGTTCTTCGGCTAGATAGATTCCTACAGAAAATGCAAAGAAGGGACCTCTTAGGGGTTCCAAGATTATTATATGCAAACCAAAAAGATAACCATGACAAAGTATAGCTTTAAAAGTATAAAGCATGTAAAACAATATATTATTGGTTTGAAACGATGAGAAAAGTATTGGAACTCATTTTCCTTCCTTCAACCAGGTGCTGCAAAAGACATCACGAAGAGAAAATTCCCAAAGAAATTACCTTATTAGCAACCATAGTCAATCTTGTATCAGGTTAGGCTGCTTATAAGAATTACCTGTTGTACAAACATTTGCGACATAATCATTAATTCCAAGTACAAACCAACTTGCCATCCTGTAAACAATGGAAGAAGAAAGACAAGTTAGTAGTTCTAAACCTATCCTAATGGATGCTACGAAACTAAATCTCAAAAGAACTGAACTTACCTGGAAAAAAAACTTATACGATATCCATTGGCTTGCCGAGTTTTAGTAACTATTTCCAACAAAGAAAAAGAGGAAAAATCAGAAATGAGCTTATAGCCTCTCCTCAAAGGCCAAAAACGTGCTGGGAAGGATTGCAATTCATCTTAATGGCTGTTATTTTGATGTAGCTGATGTAAAGCAAGCATACGAAACATAGTTAAAAACTGGCCAGACAAAAAAGAAAGCAAGAAGACAAAAAACAGAAGATGAAACAAAAGGTACAATAGGACAGTTCCCAATGCCAATAGCAACAAATATCAGGTGGAAAGTGGGATCTAAGTTCAAAGTAGGAAAGTACCGATTTTAGAATAACAAACATCCCCAGAAGAACAGTCATATAAAGTAAGTAAAATCTCATGAAAAAGGAAAAGAGTTGAGATATAGAATATTGTTTAGAAAAAAATCATGATACTAGATTGAGCATCATCCTAAAGAAAGAACAATAGTATCAATTTCATAAAAGATATGCCCCCATCATCAAAGGAAGGTTGACAAAGGACAGAAAGAATTCATCGGAAGAGTCACCGGTAACTGCCTTTGTGCAAGAAAAACACACAAACATAAAACTTAAACCTCCATAACTTTAAATTGCTCATACATACTAATCTTATAAGAGCCAATTGATTATCATTGGTTGAGTTGGATATTGTAAAGAAAATGACGTGTCTCAGGAATTAACCATGTGCTAGAGTTCATATGTCGATCACCATACTCAACTTAATTGTCTAACCAAAAAACGGTTGGATACCATGATCCTTTTATTTACCAAATATCAGATCAAACAGAAGAAAAAATGACAGAAGATAATCACAATAGAGTTATAAAGCAGAAATTCTGTCAAAGCAAAGTAAGAAAATTACATATAAAAACAGAGGGGCTTTGAGTCTCAAAGGATTTCTTCATACATGTACAAATCATCCATTACATTCACCCAAAGAGGAACTGCTATGTCAACCAACTTAAACGATAACACATACTAAATAAATTCAGTGAAGGAAAGGTAGATTCATTTGATAATGACATGAATACAATATAGTGATTTAAAATACGGGATAACAACACCGGAGGCACACATTATTCTTGAACCTCAGAATTCATCAATACAAAAACACTAAATTCTATCAATAAGTAAGAAAGGTAAGACTGTTTATGTTATGTTCTAGAAAGAAACTAGATCCTTGTTAAGCTCCAACTAAGAAAAGAATAGTAACTGCAGACTTTAAAAAACAAAACAGCATCTACGCTTGGAAACTTCCAAAAACTCTTGAATTTAAACAAACAGACAGATACATATCAACTTCCAACATTGTCTGGCGTTTTTTATCTTTATACATACATTTTTGTAAAGATCACTTAATCTGAAACAAGAAGTTTTTTCTTGGGTCACCATGTTAGGGGAATTTCCTAGTACGTTATAGAATGAGAAACCAGAAAAGTAATTGTAACAGATCATATTGGGATTTAGGAAAACATAAAGCAACCCTAATATCAACTCTCTTTTCTTTAGTATATCACAAAATTGAAATACAAGAGGAGTAAGACATATTGGTTAAAGTATTAGTTATTCAGTGATCATAATGTAAAAAGTTAAATCGTAAATAGTATAATCTAGGGATGATTACGGTGGCACATAATAAATGAGTAATGTCATGCAGGGACTATCTACATCAAAGGGATTTTTTTTTTTGCTATTAATTTGATTACCATGCCTCAAAGTTGCTGGGATTTCTCCAACAAAATAATTGCCCCACCTGTGTCAGAACTTCAAAAATACACTATAACTATTTGTGAAGGATCCGACACACCCGTCCGACATGTTTGACCGAGTCCGAGTAACTAAGTTCAATGCATTATTGACAAATTGACGTTATTATTCCATATTCAATTCGCATTACCATAATACATAGATTTTCCATTAGTCATGAGGCTGTTATAATGGACCGAACAATAGACAGATCAAATGCTGTTGCATAGTTATGTCGACCTTAGTTCAACTGAAACTAATTGTTAAAGCGCGATATTACTGGTTAATACACGGCCAACAAATGTTATCCGATTTATGCGGAGTTATGTCACGATTTCTATTGCGAAATAAGTCCAGCCAACGACCCCCAAAGAGAGACAATATTTGAAAGTAATGCATTATAAGGAAATTCATGAGAAACCAAGAATAGACATAAAGGATAGCAAAAGTCAGAATAGACCTGGTCAATTATGCAAGGGTTGCAGTTAGCCACATCGGCAATAACTTCTTATCAACTGTTGGAGAACTTTGGCAACCCTTCAGGAGTTTTCATCAAGTTATCAGGGAACCAATGAACCACCAACAAATTGCAAGCGCAGAAGGACATTGAGTACAGTTATCCTGATTCTTTAAGATCTCTGTTCCAGTACGGTTGCAATCTCATAGAAAAGGTAAAATCCATCTTTACAAAATGAACAGACTAAGTCGCCAATATATGAGAGATAGTTAAAGTACCACTTCAGCTGTAATCACTGGACAGAAGTCCGCATTTTGTCCCAGAATCTAAGAAACGGCTTTCGTTCTTTTCTTTTTCTTTCTCTTTCTTTCTTCTTGCCATGAAAAAATGGAAGAGCATGTTAGATGAAACATTGCACTAAAAAATTCAGCACCTATTCAGGCCGGAAACAAAAAGGCAAGAATGATTCTACTTCTTTTGACTCCCCATGCGCGTTACTTGATGCAATCCCCCTTGAGCTTGTCTGCTATTTCAAGATGTGACAAGTCCATTTTCACAACTTGGCCCTGAAGGGAGACAACATCAGGTGCTTGTGCGTAATTAATATTAGAAAGAGACCTAATCCCTCCCAAGGAAATTGATAACATTACTTCCATCCGGACATACACTCGTAAGGGTTGAAGATTAACACATTGAGGCGATGATCATGACTGTCGTGGAAGCTCCGGGAACAGATTAGTTCTGTAGAATGATGCAGATCCTAACAGTTCTAGGTTTCTGCATGATAGAAAAGAACATTAATTAGTTGCACACACTTCCTGTCATCATGATTATGAACACAAACAAGCAACAAAAGACCAAATACCTGCATGAGTAACACATCATGAACTGGGTTATTAATATTATTATTTCCTGTGCCTTTTCTGAAGACTCACTCATGGCAAAGAACTTCGTGCCATGGTAAAATGGAAGAGTGTATGACTTCTTCTTCCTGTAAGACTATCTGTTTTACCTCGATTTTCAAGAATCAATCCTTGGTGAGTTCCCATTCACCCCAAGAGAGTGCAAAGCTCATGGGATCAAATAATTCTCGAAGAGTTTCTTATCTACGATAATTGATTCCAAGGTACAAACACTTGTATACGGTAAACAATGGAAAAAAAAACAAAAGACCAGATTAGTAGTTTTATAACTATCCTATGGTAATACCAACTAAATCTCAGAAGAACTTTACTTTAAAAACATTTCGATATCCCATTGGAATCCCATGGGTTTTAGTAAAATTTCCAACAAAAAAAGGCAGAAATAAAAAGCCTTCTCATTTAAAGGCCAAAGCTGCTGGGAAGAAAACAGCAGAACATCTGACTGGCAGAATTTTGATGTCGCTGGTGTTGTAAAGGAAGCGTATAAACAATAGTGAATTAAAATGGCAGGCAAAAATGAAAACACCTTATGATAGGACGATTTGGAGATGTCATGAAAGAGAAACGGCCTATATGTTGTCTCCATAAGCTGGAAATACTAAATAGAACGGGAAATATGTATGTTCCCAGCTCAACTTCAGCTATGAATAAGTAATCAAAAATCTTCTACATACAGAAGTGGTCAACAAAAAGTATTATTTTCATCCCCTGCCCCCCCTTTTTCTTTTGGGGAGGCCATCATACAGGTATAGAAAAGTATTTTATTGAAATGAAGAACAGGAAACAATGTTCATGAACGCAATACAATAAAGTAAACCAAAGTGTAAGCATCAATATTTTGTGGTGTACAGCCATACAAGTTTGCCAATTACAAATAAAACAGGCAAACAATAAATTTAAAACATCTGTGAAAGACTCTAATGAAACACAAATATCAAAACAGCCTATTAGTTGAGTAAATATTGCAATCTAGAGACTACAAAAATCATTCAATTATGACATCATAGTTGTCCGCAAAAGAAATTATGTACAGAGTATCAATTACAATAGAAAAGATGATGTCAGGTTTTCAACATTTTGCAACAAAGATCACCCTAGTTTTTCCATCAGACCCGTTCATCTCGTGAAAACGAGATCCTTCAAAAGAAAGTACAACTTAGATGATCCTCAAGAAGGTACAGTAAGATGATTAGTAAGTAATCTAATGAGCAGACTTTCAGTTGTAATCAAATGCATTAGAAACAATGTCAAAGAAAATAACACTACCATTGTCATACACTAACAATAGCAGGTCCCAATTCCTATTGCAACATTACCTGATAGAAACTGGGTAAGTTCAAAACTAGGAAGGAGTAATTCTATTATAAGAATAAACACGCATATATCATCATAATCAGAAGTAGCAAACAAGGAACATAAGGATTTCATTGAAAAAAGCCTCAACGATCACTGCCTTTGGTGTAACTACTCTAAGCGATTAAAATTTAAAAGTGCATAAAGAACGACTTTGAAATATTCTCAGAAGCCACCTTATGTTGTCCTCAAAGCATTAACAATAATCAGAAAACATATACTTCCCCATTATCTTACTTGGAACCGTTTTCAAGTGTTAAGGAACAATCAACAAATCAAAAGGTCAAAACCATGTTTAAAATAAAAAGACCACTGAAGAGGTACAGGAAAAGTCGGTCAATAGAGTGTCAAATACTACAAATCCACAATTTCTTAAGTTAAACTACTTGATTTTTTTAGTGTAGAGTGAGTGGGGCATTCAACAAGAAAAAATCCACATCTTCCCATTCAATGGCTTCATAATTATAATAAAATCAACAAAACACTACGAAATCTATCAGGATTCAAGAATTTTCAATTATAGAAGGCTCAACTCCATGCACGATCACTTCATCTTTGCCAGGTTGAAGAAACCAGCATCTTCAAATTTCTCACCATATCAGATTCACCTAATAGCACAGGATAGTTTTGGCAGCATCTTCAACCTACACGAACATCACTCTTATGCTCCACATATAATTATTTAAACTTTTCCACCTAGATGCGCTAATAGTTACATCACAATTCCAATTTTTTTAAAAAAAGTGCGAACCTTAATATCTTTGACGGTGCCTTCATCAAACAAAAGCTCCGGTTCTTGCTTGCGACAGTCTGAAAAACAATTATAGTTTAGGCACTGGTAATATCACTAGGAGAAGGTCATCAAACTGGTACAGATCATGATACAGCCAATGCAGTCGCGTGGAGGAAAGCGAAGAGTGAAGCAGTACTTATAGTTTGGCAGATTTAGAATCTTTGAGTTGAAAAAAATACGTCTTCTTGATCCAAGAGCATGGGTACACCCATATGCGCTTGAACCTGGTAAACTTGGTCAATAGACATTATAATATTGATTATATCTGCTAACTAAAATGAGACTTCAAAAAACATATGAAGCTCATTCGGGAAGTTCATGTGAAGGGGGGGAAATATCAGAACTTAACTTACGGCATAAAATTACCCAAAATTTGTGTTGTGGGATACAAAAATGTACCGTTCGCATCTTGCAACACAAGAATGGATCTAGCATACTCGATAACTGCAATTTGCATGCTAGACATATTGACCCAGTAAGCGAATTCATGTGTCAAGGAACATATATTTGGGCAGCAAGAATTTTACCCTAACACCTCTCTCACCAACCTCCCGAATAATACAACATCCGCCCCTATTAACAGAGACTCCGTCAGACGTCACCAAGAGTGAAATAAGATTGAGTAGGGTGTAGAAAAGATGACTTATGCATCTCTTTATCAATCAATTGGGGACTATATACTACACTGTGTAAAACATCAGGACCCTGAGACGTATCTTGAGAGCTGGAATGAACCATCCTTGCATTCAATTTGTCAAGGGAACCAGAAGAATGTCAAACCCACGGTACAATAGCGGGGCAAGGAAAAGGTGTGAAGCACACGTGCAAACTAAGCCATCTCACTGCACACAAACTTACAAAAATCTAAGAAACTAGACAGGAAAAATCCTGAAGTTAGGCTGTGGGTATACCAAGAGGACTTTCAATCTCAACAATTATTGAGGGAGACACTCGGAGGCACAAGGGTGGTCTTTAGATAAAGGACTCTGCAGAGAGATGAGAATGCAAGATCTCTTTGGACTTCCAAGACTTATACATGCAAAACCAAAAAGATCACGAAGGACAGGTACAAACTTTAAAAGTACAAAAGATAAAATCAATATATTTTATTTGTTCAATTCTGAAGGGAAAACTGAAGTTACTTTGGAATGCCTTTTCGTCCTTTGAACTGGTTATACAGGAATTTTACCTGTTGCACCAAATTTTTGTCTACGATCTTCAATTCCAAGGTACAAAACTTGCCGTCCCAGTATACAATGGCAAGAGTAAAGACCCCAAGTTAGTAGTTTTAAAACCTATTCTAATGGATGCTATGAACTAAAAACCTAAAGAAACTTTACCTGGAAAAACCTTGCGTCATCATTTGGCTTTCAGTGAGTTTAGTGACGATTCCAACAACGAAAAACGACACTGAGCCTCTCAATTAAAGCAAAAACGTGCTGGGAAAAGTATGCAATTATCTTATGGTTGTATTTTGATTGTAGCTGGTGTAAAGCAAGCATACGAAACCATGATAAATGACCGACAAAAGGAAGCATAAACAGAAGAGTAGAAAGAGAAACAGTGCACATAGCAGATCCCTATGCCATAGCAGCAGATATTGATGGAAAAAAGTTGCGTTCAAGTTCAAAGTACGATTACACAAGATTATAAACAAACAGAAATAAGAAGAGTAGGCTAGAATGGAGCATAACCTAAAGAAGAGAAAATAGTATATGTTCAATATAAAGCATATGCCCTTGTCCTCAGAAAGAAGTTAACAAAGCGACCATCAAAGAATTTCATTAAAGAGCTCACCTGGTCCCTGCATTTTTGAGCAAGCCAACAACACATCACAAATCAGAAAAGATGAACACTTTTCTCTTTATTCTCTACATTACACAAACCTTCATGAAAGTCTGTCCAATTGAGTGTCTTCATTCAAATACTACAAAGTCACAAAACTCGTATAATTAAACTACTCAATTTTTTTTTAACAAAATCAAAAAAGAGAAACCATTATTTTATTTCTCTTACATTACACAAACCTTTATGAAAGTCTTGTCCAATTGTGGTGTCTTCATTCCCCCCCCCCCATTACTACAAATCACAAAACTCGTATAGTTAAACTACTTAATTTTTGTTTTAACAAAAATCAGAAACGAAAAGATGAACCCTATATTCTTTATTCTCTTACATTACACAAACCTTTATGAAAGTCTGTCCAATGGGTTTGTCTTCAGTCAAAATTAACTACAAATCACCAAACTGTATAATTCAAACTAATTATTGTGTTTTAACGAAAATCAGAAAAGATGAACCAAATATTCTCTATTCTTTACATACACAAAACCTAATCTGTCCAATTGGAGTTGTCTTCATTCAATTACTAACAAATCACAAACTCGTGATAATTAAACTACTTATTTTGTTTTAAACAGAATCAGAAAAGAGCAACCATTATATTCTCTATTCTCTTACGTTAAACAAACCTTTTTTGAAAGTCTGTCCAATTGATGGTCTTATTTCAAATTACTACAAATCACCAACACTCCTATTAATTAAACTTACTTTGTTTAAGTTCAAGAACAAACTCCACAACCTCCATTCAATCTTCTTGAACATCCTTAACATACACGCGAGAATAACAACCTAAATTTCTTGAAGTTCCTGATATTTGCAATGCCAATATATTCAAGCAAAACTACAGTTTCTATTTTTTATGAATGTAACTTAAGAGTTCTGATTTTTCTAGAAAAGATACATGCGCGAACCAGCAATTTAGAAAAACCTGCCCGATGAAGTTCTTCTGAGTTTCTATATTTTTCATGTATGGAAGACGCAGCCGATTGGCGACATAACGAAACGGGGGTTTGGGGTAGGGTTTTGATCGGAGATCATTCCTGGAGGCGTTACTCTTAGATGGTAGCGTAAGAAATTTTCAGGAGCAGGTGGTCTGTCCTGTTTTATAGCTTTCAAACGCGTGTGGGACGCGGGAAATAAAATAAACAACACGTATTTATTTACTAGTTAATACTTCAAATATAGTAACTTTTTGCAAATTTAATAGTTATAAAATATATTTATTTGTTTTGGATAAGCAGAGTCTATTACCAAAAAATCAAGTAATGTGTTTTTGATATTATCCTATAAATTTTAGGGATGCTCCAGTTTATGGATTCCAAATTCAAAAATCTTTAGTGGATCAATTTATTAATCAATATTTGATATATTTTAAATAGTATTTTATTAACTTAAATTAGTTTAAAATAAACTTGCACTTCACACACCAACGAGGTGATATTGTTAATATACCGGAATATTATTAACCATTTAAAAGTGAATTATATATTTTTTAATCATCCTTAAATCACATCACAAAGTAAAGTAAAAAACTATCAGTCAAAAACAATTTGTAGGAATATGTTATCGAATATCAATATTAAAAGGAAACACTTTTATTAGAAGATACATTTATACCATTATTGGTTCAAATTTATTGATTACAAAATGACTAATTTAATCCTGTTTCATTTTCAACCCTAAACTCTTATTTTTTGGTGGAAACTATGATGACAAAGCTGATAAGCTTAAGATCACCAAAGCAGATTCGCAACCAACACAACTCAGAAGGCGTAGCTGATGCGGAGCCAAGTTAGGATTCAATCTTGAAAACTGTTTCTGCCAGGGGGCAAGTATCAGTCGATTTATGTGGTAAAATGTCCAAGTAGATTATGACCCATTTAAGTTGCCAAAAACCTAAAATGAAATTTCATTACTTATTCAACTCATGGTATGACATCAGACAAAGCTGCTACACAATTACCTTTGGGAAACAAAATCAGACATAGCTAATCAGGGAGTGACGTTCGACTACTTCATTCTTTCAAGCACAAGAATGGAAACAATACGCAATTAAGCGAAATGAAGAAAAATATTAAATGGTAAATTTCACTCTAAAAACCAAAGGAAAACTCAAGAATAATTCTCAACATTTTTAAAAAAGTGAGTAACATTTTGCAATACACTTGGCTGAAACTGCAAACATTCATCAGCTACCATTTGACAGGCAAGTGGGAGTCTTTCGCCACAAGAACAAAGCCTGGTAGAGAGGGAGTTCCAAATAGTTATAATTTGCATATGATAATATTTCAACCCACAATTACAAAATGAATTTCCAAGGACTATAAAAGAAACAATCGTTTTGGGAAGCTAAAAAAATGATAATTTTTTAAATACAGGGGGGGGTGCCACAACAGCCTAACACTTTTTTGTTATGTTACGGGAAA
>JAKWJA010001782.1:0-105115 GCA_027704765.1 Solanum habrochaites | reverse complement strand
GAATACATAAACATAATCATATTTTGAGGCATATGTAGGAATGAATGACATAGTTTCCAAATCACAAATAAGAAAAGACAATAGAGAAAAACCGATTGACAGTTAATGCATAAGTATCATTTAACCTTCGTTTAAAACATATTATAGGATGAGTCTAATCCAGGAGCCTTAAACATGACCATATACATAATATAGCATACTTAGAATGAACCATATAGACTGAAAAACAATCAGAAAAATGCATCTCGGGAATTATCATTTGGGGGGCTTCTACTCATTTCATTATTGGTATGGTTGCTTGTTGGAAAATGTTCTTTTAATAAAAGATAAAAAGTGAAGTTCAAAAAAATTTATCTTTGCGAGTGTGTAGTTTGTTTTGCTATATTTAACAAAATCGTTTTTTCTCATTTTGAGGGAAGCTACGGCCTTCATTGTTTATAAAGCACATCTAAATGATTCAGAGATCTAAATATTAATTGATTAGATGTTTGTTTCAACATCTTAATATTACATAATCTATGTATATATACAATAAAATATTACAATAAACAAAAAATAGGGTAAATATTAAAATTACTTAATTAAATAAAATCATAATTTGATTGTAAAAAAATGGAACACTTAATTATAATTCTAGTAAAGTGAGAGATAGTGTGCGGTGACAGTGGGGTGATAGAATAGGTTGTCGTAGTGTCTAGTAATGCTGGTGATTCATAGTTCTACGCGGAGGATGGTTGTTTTATACTGACTATCATAATGGTGAAGATTAATAGTGGTGTTCGTTGGTTGTAATTAGGGGTATACAAGTCAAACCGTAAGTCACAACCAAATCGACGAACCAAATGAAACGGAAAAAAAAAAATTTGGGGGGGGGGGGGGGGGGGGGGGAACACCCCTTTTTTTGTGATTTGGTTTGGTGGTTGAAAAAAAAGGACCATTTTGAGTTGGTTTGGTATTAGAAGCAAAAAAGTGAAACCGAAGCCAAACGAACTGACCTATATATTATATATAGATATATATAATATAGATATATAGATATATATATTATATATATTAATATATTATTATTCTAGTTATAGATAAAAATATATTATTTACATATTAATATACTTGTGATATATTTTAGTTAGTTATAGTTTCAATGTTTTTATATATATAATTGTTTTAATGATAGATAAACCAATTATTATTACATGTGGTAAACTACTTTGTTGATATATTTTTAGTTATTTTATAGTTTTAATTTTATATATTTTATTTCAAATATGATCTTGTAAAAATTTGTGTGTGGGCGCGCAACGCGCTGCGTGCCGATGTGTTATTTATAAGTAGTTTGTTAATATATTTTTAGTTAGTTTATAATTTTCAATGAGTATATATTTATTTTAAATTGATTGTAAAAATTGTAAATATTTTAGTTTTGTGTTAAGATACGACAAAATTCGAGGTAACCATTGATTTTAATATTTTGTGTTGTATTCGATTTGCCTCTCTCTAGCCTAATATTGCATAATTTAACAATATGAATGTTGATATTTCAAAAAAAAAAATATGTGTCTAATGTGAATTTTATAGTCTTTTGGAAAATTTTATTCACTTAAATTTTTTAAGTTAGTTTTATCACACAAGTAAGTGAAAAAAAATATTTGATCGCTTTTTCAAATACCGTATAGGGTAAAATGGTAAAAAAAATCCAAAAAAAATGAAAGAACCACTAAGCTAATAAAATCTAAAAACTGACTTTGTTTGATTTGATTTTTAGATTTAATGAACCGACATAATTGGTGTAAATTTTTTTTAATGAAAAATCAACCGAAAACGGACATATGTACACCCCAGTTTCCAGTGAAGTTGATTGCATTGTTAGTAATTGGAGGTGTAAAGATAATTGGTGATGAGCTTGTGCTTGTGGTAGATGGTTGTGATGGTGCGTGCTAGTTATGGACTTATAATGATGGATTGTGTAGTAGTAGAGATTGACCACATAGGGAAAAGTACCTGAGCCAGACCACGGTACCTAGAACTATAAAGATCACACGCTACCATAACATACATATCAAAGCATATCTTCAGAAACTAAGGGAAAGCTGAATTTATAAACTAAACAATGAAAACTAGAAATCCATGAGACCATTTTCTAATGGCTGAAATGAAATAAGTTTTACTAGTCAGGATAGAAATATAAATTTGTAATAACATAGGCTCAGTACTTTAAAATCCATGACCACACTAAAGAACAAACCTAAAGGTCTACTAAGAGCCATTTCATTAAAGTCCTAAATGAGAAAGATTTACCCAACTGCAATCTAATATTATAGTAAGTGCACAACTGCGAACTGAGAACAAGCACTAAAGTCTATATCATCATAAAAGGATGCAACGCCAGAGAAGAGTGTGTCAATGTAGGAATTGTATGAACATATAACACATTACAAAAAAAAAATAGTTCGGGGGGGGGGGGGGGGGGGAGGGGGTGGGTGATGGGTTGGTGAGGGGGGGAGGGGGGGTGATGAGGATCTTAGTTAGTTAAGGTTTGTGTCCTAGAATTTCGGTCATTGCCTAGGGGATAGTTGTGCAATTTTCCCTATGAAATTATCTACGGTTAGGCAAAAATATCGAAATCGTATTACGACAAGCAAATGTTTCTGGTTATTTGGTGTGGTATTGGGAGTAAAAATTTGAGAATTATAATAATCAAATTTGAGTTTGTTTGGACATAATATCATTCGGTATTCGGTATTTTTCGAATACCAAATTATTTACTAATTGAAGGTCATATCTCAACATATGTTATTCATAGTACAAATTCAAAGAGTGTTAAAAATTCGCGTTCTTGATGTCTTGTTGAGTCTATTGTATAGTGGGTCCACATAAAAGAAAATAGCAAATAATTGAGAAATAATATTAACTTGTACTACAATTAGCTACAAATTCAGTCGGTATCAAAATCAAAACTTAAAATTAATATTTATGACCTACTTTTACCTAGGAATTACCGAATCATTTCAAATCCCAACTGAATATCGAATGTCCATCCCTAAAATTATAAATTACTTTTCTAAGGTGTATTAAATATCTCTACTAGGAAACATTTCAAAAAAGTGGGATAACATAGTGTTGAACGGAACAAATGAATGGATGAGTAAAAGGGGTAAATCAGTCAATTTAAATAAGCACGTGGCGTGTCTATAATTGGTACAACGGTCTGTAGCTTCAAAGTATGACAGCCATCATGATATTTTTCGTAGGGTCAGTGAGGTAAAGTAGGGGGTAGGGGTGGGTGGGTATCCACCGAATAGAAAGGTAGATTCGGGGGGATTCTTCAGACAATTGCCTTTGTTATATCTACAAGTTTCTTCTAGGTCACTCACGCTCACCCTCCTTTTTTTTTCTCTCTCTCTTACATCTGATACGTTCAAAAGTATCAGATCAGATCCTTCGGATTCATCATGGATAAGACTTACTTTTTGTTGATTTATGCTGTTTGATTGTCTTTTTTGCCTCGTGTTTGATATTATTCAACGTAGAACGAGATGGAATCGTGCGTATATAGGGTTCGTTTTGTTTTGTTAGTTTTGTACGTTATTTGTGTGCTGATCCTTTTATTTTGGCGATTGATATGGAATATGTGTGTTTTGTGTTGGTTGGAAAACCCTAGGTTTGGTTGAATGATGTATGGATCGGATTCGATGTTGTTCAATCCATGGATTTGAGTTGTTTTACTGGTTTGATCCATGAGGGTTGGTTGTTGAGCGTAAAAAATAATGGAGTTTAGTTTTACTGATGTGATCGATGAGATGTGGTTGTTGACACTTGGTCTAAAAGCGGAGTCGCTGTTTTACATCGGTTAGTTGTTGAGGTCATTTTGTCTAAAAATGGAGTCTGATGAGAATTTTTTGTCCAGAAAAATGGACTCTGTTTTACTGGTTTGAGCCATGACATTTGATTGTTGAGGACTTTTTGTCAAAAAAAATGGAGGAGTGATTATCATGGAGTATTTGGTTGTTGAGCTCATTTGTGTGCAAAATGAGTGTGGTCTTACCGGTCTGATCCATGAACATTGGTGTTGAGTCATTTTGTGTGAAAATGGGGAGTGGTGGTTTTTACTGGTTGATCCATGAAACATTTGGTTCGGGACGTTTGTCTGAAGTTTACGGTTTGATCACGATGAAATTTGGTTTGTTGATATACTTTTGTTTATTATTGAAATTTATCCAGGTTGTTAGGATGTGGGTATGCTTTTTTGTGTGTCTTATATGGAGTAGACTTCAAAAGTATGGAGTCCATATATAGAGAGTTAGATTTTCCAGAAAGCACTGCTTTAGGAACTTGAAATTCCTTTTTCCGAGAAGTTGGGACAATGTCATCAGTGTGTGGTATTCAATTTAATGAACGACTCAATTAAAATTTTCTGTACTTAGTATATAGTTTTTGTTTCATTTCAAGCTGACGTGGCTTCTGTTTCCAATGCCATTCTTGCTGCCAAGCTGAGACCTACTGCCCTTGAAAAAAAAAATATGGAATTATTGTAGGTGCTAAGTGATTTTTAGTTGTGAAGGCAAAGTTTTCCAACACCTCATATCAGTTCCACAGATAATTTCCTGCAATACACATTTTTGATTTTCTTATTGCTAAATAGGGAATCATCTTCGTATTGCATTGTGTTTAAAATAAATAGCTTCAGGGCAAGATGGCTCACATTGGGCTAGCGCGCGCACGCGAGGAGAGTCAGTTATCAGATTTACAAGTAGAAATGATTGGTATTTTCTTAACTACAAAACATGAGTGTATTCGTTTGTTGAAGTTTTGAAATTAAGTCTTGTGCATTTTACTTCCTCATTTGCAAAAATCTTAAATTCATTGTTGTCAGTGTCCTATGTTAATTAGAAAGGCATGAAACATCTTCATTGATATCGGGTGAATCAATAAATGCCAACACTAAGCCTCATTCTAAATGAATTTCTTATATATATTACTTATCAAGCTGATGGTGTTTCAGAATATTAAACATGTTAAAACTGTTAATTGGATGTCAACCGATATGCTTTGATATAGTTGGAGTCGTTCACGTGTAGGGTTAGTTGTTTGAGTTTTAACTTATATACATGTACCATTGTGTACAAATAATCTATAGAATAATTTGGTTTTAGTTGGTTGTAATGGTATTAAAATTTTTATTCACCTTGGATTTTCTTGTAGCGAACGCTGCATCAGCATGGCTGTGCACGGATGATTGCCAAACGGAAATTTGTGAGTTGAAAACTAAAAGGGCTTTCCGCTTCCATAGATTAAGATCGAGGAAAAGCAATAATTGGGGAAAAGCTTGGTGAGCCAGCTGAAAGTTATGCGGACTTCTGTACCACACCTGCCTGCAGATGAGTGTCGTTATGCAGTCCTATGATTTGACTTCTTGACAGGAAGCGTGTCCCAAAGAGCAGGAGTTTCTTTATTGCCATGGTATTGTCGAATTGATTGGCTTTGTTCTTAGTATAATCAAGTATTTATAGGCGTGTATTGCCTTTGTGTTATCCCCAAAAAAAATGTACTTTATTGCTCGTCTTGGCAAGTGGTGCTCATAATGTTCATATTTGTTTATGGTCTGTGTGTTTTCATAGGTGTTCCCGATACCTCTAAGGTTAGAAGCCCAAAATGATCTATGCTAGTTCAAGGATAGATCAAGAGGGGAGCTGGGACGGAATTCAGATGAGCTGCAAGCAACTGATCCTACTGAGATGGTCTGGAGTTTTAAAAAGGCCGCCAACTATCTAGTAAACATTGGATGTCTCTTTACTTTGTGGAAGAGAAATGTTAATATTGGTAGGGACAGGAGGGGTAGGCTCTGTTGTAAACTTATTTGAAAGGCTTGCAAATTGTAGACATTATGTGGTTTTGATCTTATTTGTGATGTTTTGTGTGGAAATCATACCTTAAGTAGCTTGGGGCTGGTACGAATCAACAATTGTTACTGGATGTTTTTCTTTTGACTTGTATGTTCTGTGCAAACTTTGGTAATCCATTTATTCATGATAATGCTGGTCTGGTGGACGAGCGCGATGTAATTCTCTGTCGTGCACTCGTGGTTAGATGGTATGTTAGTTGCTTTAAGTTGGGCATTAGGATTTTTGAATTCTTCTAGTCTCTTATCAGATTTGATTACTATCTTATTGGTGTGATGATAGCTGATAGAATGTTTTAATTGAGCCACGATTTTATAATTATGCGACTTATAAAACGTGTGATTCTGAGGACAAACACATGTTGCCATCAATATGGAGGTTGGATGAGGGTTTCTCGCATTTATTTGTTTTCTATTTTAAAAGTGAATTTAACATCTCACGAGTTATTTAATTTGAAAATTATTCTAATAAACTTAAGAAATTATATTTAATTTTGAAATTGGATTTAATACAAACTTAATGAATTAATTTTGTATCGATATAAAGTCAGTTCTAATATTTTTTGAGGTCTACCACCTTATACCTCTCAAAAAGTGAATTCTTAATCTCCTTTTTGTTCATAATTCTTTGTCAATGGCATAATGAACTAGACTAACTAGATAACTTTTAAACAAATAATTAAAATCAATTTGCTCAATCATACTATATTCAAGTGAATAAATAATAATTTGACAATTTCTGACGAGATTCCAACTCTCAACAAAGATCATTTCCAAGACAAGCCAAACTTATATGTAATTTTTAATTTTAATCCCAACACAAATCAGAAAAATATTTAGTGTGGTAACGGTTCAACCAAAATACAAAGTAGGTGATGATAGTAATCCTTAAAGATGATTTACGTGAAACCAATAAATTACGTAATGAAGTAAGTAAGAAGATTTTATAATATTGACTCCATTTTGGAGAAGGAAGTAATATTTATTTGCAAATTTGTCAAAAGTACAGAGATTCATTGAATGAGTTTAGATACCAGCACTTATACTTGACAAGAATGAAGGATTTATAAAATAATGCTTAATATAAGAAGATTTTATGAGCTAACGATTTGAGTTAAGGGATTTATTGATATAAAAATCTTCTGAATTAAAGTGACTTTTATCAAAACAAAAATTTTTATGACTTTGCTAGATAAATTTCTTAACTTAAGATAATATTTTTAAATATAATCTAAAATTGTTGTTATGGATATTAATTAGATAAAGTCATAAAACTATACTATTTATAATGATGGATCAAACGATAGCTAGTTGATCCACTCTCCTCATATACCTTTTATATAAGAAACAAAAAAGAATTAGTGATTATAAATTTAAAAGAAAGAACGAAAAGGAAACAAAAGGTAAAAAGAAGAAAACTAAAGGAGGATCAATATACAAAAGAAAAAAAAAATCAGTTTTAAACTTGATGATTCTAAATTTTAAAGAAGCAAAAAGGAATAAAGGTAAACGAAAAGACCAAAAAATAAAAAAATATTAACGCCGTCTGTGGGGATCGAACCCACGGACCACGTGGTTAAAAGCCACGCGCATCTACACTGAGCTAAAGACGCTCTGATGAACATGTTTAACTAATCGCTTAATACTAATATATAAAACTTTAAATCCGTTAAGTGGAAATAGCAAGCATAAGCATTATTGATGTAGTACTTGTTGGAATTCCATTTTAAGTAATCACAAACTACCTTACGTATACGATAGATCTAAATCTCTATCTTTATGGATACAAATTTCGTTCTCGATACAACCTTGACAAAGAGTATCACCGATGCCACTTTTAAAAAAAAAAAAAAAGAAAGCACTCTTCATTTTGAAGCAAAGTGATCATGTTTTTGTGTTTTTTTTTGCCTCTTTTGGCCCTAATAGATTAGATCGATTTTATATGTAACGTAAGAAACTTTTTAGGGGAAGGGTGGTTGTTAGATAAATTTGTTCTTAATCTAGTAAATTTCGATATTGAACTAAATGTATAACCTCTTGTTAAGGGGAACTAATCTTTATTCTTATAAATAATAATAATAATAATAATCTATATGAATTTTTTATTGGTGGGTATAGGAGTGAGCAGGTGTGGTTGGGTTAATTTATTTTTTTCGCCAAAAAGAATAAAATATATCTTCAAACTATTGTAAAGATATCTAAATACACTTCATATTACTTTTAGGACGCTGGATGTCCTTACGTCCAAATTTTGGGGCGTATGATACCCTTTTACTAACAACGCGGGGACACGTGTCACAATCTAACCAAATTTTTATTAACAATTTTAACCCAATTTAAAAGATTCACCCATATTAATTAAAGACTTACTCAAAATAACCATAATACTCACCCCAAATTATAACCCGAGAAACACTAAAACACTTATTAGTACAGTAAAACCTCCATAAAATTAATATAGTTTACCATACAAAATTTATAGATATATTAGTAATTCGATAAATTAATTTTATTATTTTAAGAATGGTTTGAGATTTGTGAAGGTAAATTTTGATTATGACCAAAGTGATTGTATCTTACTAGTAGGTATCATATTATTGATTTCACGCATCAAAAAAATATTATAAATAGAATACAAGAATACATCAAACATCAGTAGATCTACGAATTTCAACATGTGATGTGTGATAATAAGATCATTCAAAAATCGTATTATCGAGACAGATGTATCGTAGGAATTAGAAGGGCTTATGAAGTGAGACAACCTGTGATATAGCAAAGATCAATGTTTTGATGCTATCAATTTTGCAATTCCTGTTTGAATCACAAAGGTTCAGTACGAAGAAAAAAAAACAATAACAAAGTTATTTTGCCCATGGTTTGTAAATTCATTCGGGGGTGGATCTCAGAAAAATTTGAATGAACCTACAATAATGAAAACGTTCATAATGAACTTAATGTCATGGTAATGAAAACTCCATATGTAAGGGTTATTAAGTACATATAGCAAAAAATATAAAATAAGGAAAGCAAAAAGAGAAGTTTAGGAATATTCACAAAAATAGAAATAATTAAAAGCTTAAAACTTGATTCTTTATTGTATCTCAATCATGTAGGTGGAAACAACATTTCTTCAGATGGCGTCTCTTATCCTACTTGAGGGTAGGTAGAGTAACGCCTTTATACATCTATCTATCAAAACCTTCTTTGTTTGCTCCCATACCGTTGTAACTGATACATATAAATCCATTAGAAAGTAGTGTACCTTAACGCTGAGAATCTATTGTAGCAGAAAATTATTTAGAGATACAACATGTAGATAATCTTTATTATCAATGTGAACCCCAAAGTTGAAAATTATACCGACCAACTAATGACAACGGGAGGCTACAATTTTATTTAAATTCAACAGACACGCACCAAAAATAAGGAATCAACACAGTTTTTCTAATTTGTACGAATGTCATACAAGATTGTGCCTAATAAAATGTCAAAAACCTAAGTTTTTTTTTGTGGGTTTCTTCACCCGGTAGTACTTGCAGAGCATTCTTAAAATTTTTGTCTTTTCATTTGTTCGCAATTTTTATTTAATATTTTTGCAAGCTCCCATATTTCGGAATTATTCTAAAATTAATAAATGACAAAAAAATATATATAATATTGTCAACACATGAAAGGAATTTAATAATTTAAAAGTGTAACAGATTCGTGATGGACACTTTCACAAAAGCTAAAATTATAAAATCAAATTACCTAAAAAAAAAAAAAAAAGTGATGAAAAGCACATGAAACCCAACAAACTGTCAAAGTAGTATTTTATGTGATAAATGTAATAAAAAGTTTAGTAATGATGGAATGAATCTGTGATATGTGATTAGAAATAGCTTTGATTAACACGAATTTTTCATAACCATTTATTATAAATTGTGAGATCTATTTTAAGAATATTTTTATTAATTTAATTAAAATTATGTTAAAGTTTTTGTTTAAGTACAATAATATAACTCCAATATGATAAATCCAACTACAAGTTGTAAAATCGATACCTAGTTGATTATACATCAGAATAATTTTAATGTATGACACATAAAAGTAATTAAAAACATTAAATTAATGATCATATATAATTAGTAATAATGTAATATAAAACTATGTTTACTAAAATAGAACAAGTGAATAAATTATAAAATTATTTTTTTTAAAAAAAATAAATATTAAGGGCATTTTGTATTTCCTTTGTTCCCTTTAATTCCTCCATTAATGTGTGTTGCATCCAATACCTTTCTTCACTCCACTTCATAAGCTTTAATCTTTGTCTTTATCAAGTCAACCCTTTTCAGTTAGCAATGTGAGAAAATCTTCTTAAAATAGTTAACAGGAGGAAATTCACGGTGAATAAGAATGTATTAGAGTTCAAAAGGCTAAGTAAAATTCTTAATTGATAATGCTAGAACAAATCAAGTTATGCTACTATAACATGAAGTTAATATAATATATATTATAACATTTTTTTAAAAAAAAATATTAACAGTGCAATAACAAATTTTATAAATAGTTTTTGAGTTACTTTCCATATAACCACTTAAAATAGGCATATTTCTTCTCTATAGCTATAGTTTGACAATTCAATTCATAGCAACATGTTATAGAGAGTAGAGAGAAGAGCGAGACAGGAGAGAGGAGGGCAAAGAGTGGGAGAGAAGATGAATGGGTATATGTATATCGGTTAGATAATCTATATATTATTACATATGTAATTGCATATATAGCAAAACAAGATTGAGGGTGGAGGGAGGAAAACAGAGACGAGCAAAATGGGAGGGGGGGGAGGGGGGAGGATGAGAGTCGAGCGAGATAGGAGAGGAATAGGATAAAGACGAGTGAGAGAGGTTAGAGTGTGGGAAAACAGGTGATGAATTAATATGTTATCGATTATCATTTAATGGTACATTATACATAGCATTTGTATATATATGACAAGCGGAGTGGGAGAGAGAAGGAGAGAGGCGAAAAAGAAAGAGAGGGTAGAGAGTGAGAAAGAAAGAGGTAATTGTATACCATACTAGGCATTTGTATATATATGGAAAACGATATGTATTGGAGAGAGAAGCGAGGCGGAGAGAGACTGGAGAGTGGGAGAAATACTGAATTGTTTATGTTATATCGGCTTAGATAATACATATTATACATATGTATTTGTATAATTCTGGAATGATAACTATACAAACGTGACTTAATTATAAAACAATCATAATAAATCATCTACGTAAAAATATATAATACCAATGTGGTGAATAATTTAATAAAACTATATCTATTAAATTAATAATTATTATAGTATCAAGTTTGTTTAACCGGTTCTGTTATTTTTGTTATTAAAAAAATTTCTCATTCCATAGAAAACCTCTTAACAGATCGAGCTTCCATTTCCTAAATTACTCCGCCTGTTTTCTCTTCAATCTTCAGTCCCATGTTACTGTGTATCAGCCCATCGTTTGTGTTGTGAAATTGCTCTGCGCCCGATGATATCGAGATTGTAAGTTTGCCCAGTCTTTTAATACAACAATGAGCGAATTCTTGCCGTTTACTAATCGATTGTAATTCATTTTTGTTTTGGTGAAAAAATCAATATGGTTGTGATTCTGGTTTATATGCGCAAAATTTGTAAATGGGGTACTGAAATTCAAATGTGAATTCCGTATCCATATACTTTAAGGGTTGGATATTATGAGTTGAGGCATTCACTCTGATAGTTTAATAAGCCTTAGTTGTGAGGAAGTATGGAAGCTTGGAGCAGCCAAAGAGAAGAGTTTGCTTTTTTGCTTATTGATGGTATGGAATTGGTCTATGCCAAGATTTGGTTATAAAACCCCACTTCACGTGGCAAAAATACCTAATTTGCGATGCTATAGCATTCTGCGGAGTTCATGTCTGATGGATCCTGTTTTGAAGTTGGCTTAGGTTGTGGAAGTGATACGCCATCTTTCTCTACTTGGATATTGACCCCATAGGGTATACTATCGAAGGTAGGGTGCATTTGAGTCCATGGGTGCTGGGGTGGCAATGTGTCACCAGGAGATATTGCATTTAAGGTATGAACATTCCTTGTCTCGTAGAGGTGTTTAATGATGTTTAGTATGACAAGACCAGCTATTACAAGGAATCGAAGTACCATTACCATAATCGTAAAACAACGAAAGGAATTGACAGAGAGACCTTAGTTCCAAAAACATGAGAGGCTTAGCTTTATAAGGAATTCCTGTATACAAAATGAATTGATGATAGTGGGTTAAACATGATGTTAAACTAACTGCCCCGGAACACTCTGAAGAAAAAAAAAAAAGGCAGAAGGGATTTCCCAGCGTCACAGAAACGAAAAGAAACCGCAGGGAACACATCAGGATGGTAAACAGCAAGATGCTCACTGACATTGTTCTTTGAACTACAAGCAATAACTGTATATTCTGCTTGGCTATCTCATCTGCACATTGAGTTTTGGTCGAGTAAATACAGGGATTCTCAAATATTATCATGCATTCTGCCTTTTATCGAGTTTGAGAGAGGGACCAATATCTGAGACATTCATTGGGAGTGGGCTATTGGTTTGAAAAATTGTTGTCATCTACTCTAAGATGAATACCAAGATATATGCACGATACTGTCATTTGCTAACCATTGAGCCTATTCTGTGATTTAAATTTCGCTGCACTTTTTGGTACTTCTCTTTGTATATGAGGTGAAAGTGTTATCTTTGGCATATTTTTACCTTTTCAATTTTCAATACCAGTCAAACTTTGCTACGCTGGATGAGGAAACCGGGATAGTTGTTAGCCGGAGGGCTGATAGGCATTTTGAAGAAGAAGGGCCGATTCTTTGTGCAGCATTGGATGGAATGAAGTTACCTTCTTTTCCTGAATATGAAGTTAGAGTCAGGTACATTCCGCCCCTTTTCTCTGAACTCCTTTGTCCTTAATGTATCACTGATGTGCGTAATCATATGTTAGCCAACAGGGTTCAGTTATACTTTTCCTTTGTCTGCTACATGCTAGGCTTGATAAAATTTTTTCCGAAAGGCATTCTTATAAGAGGAACTGCTGTTTCTCAGTAGTGTACCATCCATGCTTAAAAAAGTATGCAAACAATTTTATTATAAGTTGCTCTTGGGCCTACTGCATCTGGAATATGAGTTGTACACAATATCTATTAGTGAAGAAAAAGAGCAATCTACATGTTTATTTTAGGTATGCTACGGAGCATAGATGTGGAGTGGTTGTCAAGGGACCAAAGTTAAGTGGAAATATATCGGGAACTGATCCATTGAAAGACAACCGCTTACTTTTACAAGCGAACCCTCTTGATGATACAGATGAAGCAAAGCACACAGCTGCAGTTGTCAATGAACTGTCTAAAGAAATTTCACGTATTTTGCTTGCCCATCCATTGAATGCAAAACGGGCAGCAGAAGGAAAGAATGTAGCAAATCTGGTTCTTTTACGAGGATGCGGCATTAGAATTGAGGTATGCAAAGTGTGTATTTTAAGTGTCTCTGCGTGAGGTTTTTTTTTGGGTGTTTTGCATGGTCAGTATGCATTGTTATGATAATAATGTAGAACTTCTCCACTAGCAAATTCAGCTTAGGACATACTAGAAAGAAGAAAGTCATTTTCTTCTGGTTGTAGCCGCCTTATTTCTCAGTTCTGATTTGTTCTATCTGTAGGTTGCTCCATTTGAAAAGATACATGGTCTCTGGCCGTGCATGGTAGCTCCTACCAAGATTATTGCTGGCTTGGGTTTGTCGCTCGGGATTGATATTCTGGAAGCTCTGGAGCGACAGGAGGCTATAGGACATTATAACAGCAAAAAGCAACTGCCATAGGCAGGGCCCCACACCCTCTCAGCACCCTCTGCAATCTTGTCCATGGTTTTGTGCCTGGGGAAAGATGAGCACAAGCCCGGTCGATTGAGGCATGATTTTGGATTCTCCACATTAAGGTTTAACATCAAAATCAATTTAGCTTTTTCTTATGATGCTTCAATTGTTGACAATAATTTTTCAAATAACAACTTCTGATTAGGATTCATCATGTGTTTTATAGAATAGGGAGATTGCATGCGAGTCTGGTTAGAAAGTTTCATTTAGGAAAGATCTATCCATTGGTCATATTTTCTTAGACTTTAGTTTAGATGGCAGTCTTATTCAGAGTAACAAAAGCATACAGAAGGAATCGCGGAATGACATTTGATTGTTTTAGAACGTTGGTGTAATTTCGATGCTGTTTTACTATGAACTCCTTTTTTCTTCTTCCTACTGTTATATGTTATTGTTGGATTTGCAGGCAATTGATGATGTGCAGGTCATGATAAAGCAAGTGTGTTCAATTGATGAAGGGACTGGAAGGCTGGACTGTTGCTATAGGTCAATTAGCTAGCTTCTTTGGAGGCGGAATTCAAATGGGAAATTCAGCCATTACCTTGGTGTTCATGGAGACACTCCACAACGTAGAATATGGAGATCACAGCTTGAACCAGAGGCCATTTGCATTATTAGTTTTTAAAGACTTGGAGTGCTAGATTTGGGTGGCGAATTGTCTCTCAGGTATTTCTCTTGATCCATTTCCCCTTCCCATCCGTCACAACTGGTGCAGGACGTAGATACATGGTACACGGATTGAAGAAGACAAAAATAACCAAAGCTTAGTTTCTTCTGGTGATTTGTGGTGATAAGTTTGTTAGTGAAATAGAAGCTGCTAGGGTTGTCTTGGTCGGTTTCCGGAAGTTGAGATGATGGGGAATCATAAAGGCCATATCTTAAACTTGAAGCTTGATAGTGTGAACCTTTCAAGTTTATAGCTTCAAATCGGACAAAAATTAACCTTCTCTGGAGGAGAAAACCATAGCTAGTAATAAGACGTGTAGGATCGTCCTGTTTTCTCAACTATCAATCGGCGTTAATTGAGTTAGATGCTTCTTCCTTATTTTCTGATGGTGTTTGATAGTATAATTTGATCAGCTGATGAGGAAAGCTTTATTTTTGGAAGGAAGTGAGGGCTTGGCTCATTTTAATTATGTATGATAACCAAATTTAGGGTATAAGGCAAAATCTATTTGTATTTTTCTTTATGACAAAGTTGAGCTAAATATACATCACTTTGAATATTGAGTAGTAAATGTTTATCAACTTGCAATTTTAACTTATTTTTTGTCATTTATTTTAGTAAAATTTTTAGGAATTAAAAGAGCAAATTACAATTTATCCATAATTTTTTTTCAATTTATAGAAATACTTTGAAATTGTTTTCATTAGATAGAATTTATTTTTCGGAGATACATCACATTGATAAATTATACAACTAGTTAAAATGTCAGTTTTAAATTATGCCCAAATCAAATTATTGATTCATCTATCCCAAATAAAGCTCCAAACAATTCAAATTTCAATAGGGATAAGACCTGGGCGGGTTGTATCGAAAACTAGTGATGTAACGGAATTACGAAAGTGCTGTTTTTATCCTCGAGAAAATATTTTTCTCTTTTAAATTTTTCCAAATGGAAACAGATAAAAAAAAAAGTGTAAATAGGTAATAATCCTTTATTTTATTCTCCTTTTATTCCATGGCAAACCTGTGAAAGTTCACGGTTATGGTAAGTTTTTTAAGAGTAGTTGCTAGTCATAGTAATGTCATTCACACACACTTACATGATTTTTTATTTTTATTGTTTAAAAATGTATTTTGGGTTATAAGAAAAAATAAACACTAACTGCTTATTCTTTGACATACAAAAAATAATTTAATTCAAAGTTTAAATTATAGGAAAAGTAAAGGAATTTAAAATATAGTTAGTAAAGAAAAATGTAAAATGGGGTATTGGAGACTATTTTTTGGATTACAATGAAGTACTTCGGATGATACACACCTTGTATTTATAAATTTTAAAACAGAGAGAATAAGAAATTATTTTAGTTTCATATGAATTTTGGTTTAGAGGCAGGGGAATATTGAACATCTAATATCTTAGATGTGGATAATATTAATTCAAAAAATGAAGAATATTTTTTTTTTAACATCTCAATGAGATATTTCCAATATGAAAGATAAAAAAATAATTAATTTAATCAACATAATTTTTCTAACAATCCACAATCCAACACTTAAAACCTACATTTCTAGTAATGGATTAAACAATCTCACTACTATATACGATTTATAGGATTAAATTGAAAGTTTTTATTACTAGATCCAATATATAAATGAATATTAGGATATAAGATCCCCTTCCGACCAAAATATCTAAAACATTAATACAAAAATAATTGGTCAATATTATTCTTAAAAAGTAGAGATAATCATTATTTGAGATTTAAAAGTATTAAAAATTACAATTAAGAAAAAAAGTTATTCTTAATTTTTTCAAAATAAAAAGGAGTGTCAACAATGAATTTAGGGAAAAGGTCAAATGCCATCGAAATTTCAAAAAAGGCTCATTTATGCCATCCGTAAAAGTTTGGGCTCATCACCATGCCACTACGTTAAAAAAAGGCCATTCAGGCCATTTTTTTTTAACGGTGGTTTACAAAACCACTTTTTCAGTGTCAAGTAAAATTCGGCTCCACGTCATTTTTTATTTATAATAAAAATCAAAAATCTGAAAAAAAGTATAAATAAAAAACCCACCAAATAAAGAATCCACCCAATTTAAAGATCAACCCAAATTAAAAAAAATATCACAATATAAACCCATAGTAACCCAATTTTTTCAAATTAACTTTTACCCTAAAAACCAATCTAATAAAGAGGTGAAAACAACAACGCTCCTTCTCCGACGAATTTGACGTTCTTTCTCCAATCTCTTTTGAAGATTTAAAGCGGTAAGTGATATATTATACTAATAATGATTTAATGTGGTGGTAAAGAATGTCAAAAAGTGTACATATGGGTTCCAAGTCATGTGATGTCCCACAATCTCTTTTTTAATGGGTTTGGATAGTCATTTTGACTTAATTTGGATATTGAGCGAATCAATTATGTAATTTGTTGGAATGGGAGGATGAAAATCACCCCCAAGAGCTATGGATATCATCAGCAATCAAAAACAAAAATTAGATTGTTTGTGATATGAGGAGAAAATTATTTGACGAAAGAAGATAGCTGATTTTGAAGTAGTGCTTGCAAAATAATGGTTGCAACTATAGTAGAGTAAGTAAAAAAATGAATATTCTTAAATGTGAAAGAATATTTGATCGAGAAGGTGGCTAATTTCAAAAGTTGTTATGCGATGGATGTTCTATCAATAGAACGGTTGAGAAAAAATGTTGTTGCGACAAAAGATTGATCATCCTTGTGTGCTTGTGATTTGTTGTTGCTCTAAATGACATATGTTATTACGCAACCTTAACTGTTAATTTGGCATACTAATGAATTAGTATCATGTATGTTAATTTTGGCTATAGTTAGTGCTATGTTATTTAGGTACTTTGAAAACCATTGAAAGCTAGCTTATGTTTTATTTAGGTACTTAGTCAAGTAATTTTTAATGTTGTAATTTGTTTGCTTATTTACATTGTACATTGTTAACCACTGAAAGTTATTTTTAATATAATTTTGTTGTTTTAGTACTTTGTCAACCATTTTTCCCCAACATATATGTGCCTTTAAAGTCAATTATTTACCAAGAAGTTTTTTTTATTTGACAAAACTCAAAGAACTCAAATAACTTATCATCAAACGGGGGCATATAATATGTTGTATAAATTTCAGAGTTGCACTTGACCAACTGCAGAAAGATAATATCATTAATAATCACAATGCATAAACACATTCCAAGCAGCAGCAATACAAAAGTCCATTGAAAAGAACTGTGATGTCAACATGCACTAAGGAAATACACTCCATAACACAAAACTTCAATATCAACATAGTGCATAACCTAATATTTCAACAAATCTAGCATCAATTGTCATTCTATTACAGAATAGGTAATTGTCATTTTTTAAGGTTAAAATAATTGTAAATGTCTAGGCATCACAAAATGAAAGACTTAACCTTTAAAATGTCTAGGCATCACAAAAGAAAACAAAACAACTTTCATATTTCAAAAGAATTGGGGGCTAGTTCCCCTTGCCCTTTTCTTGCAATCATCTTGATATGTTTTCTCGCGTCATTTTTTAACTGGTTGCATGTAACAGCTTCCTTTCCTCGCCAAGTTATCTTTGTTGGTGAATAAGGAAAGTTTGTTGGAGTTGACACCCCAATTTCATCTCCGGTGAACTGAATTCTTCTACCACCAGTTGATGACGTCATTCTGCCCTTTCTCATGGCCAACAATGTATCAGCTTCAGAGATGATTTTCGGCCTCAATATTGGATCTTCAGTCACTAATATCAGGCATAAGCTTCGGTGAAGTGAGTATCACATTGAGTTCGAAAGGCTATTGTTGAAGATGGTTTGCGTACCGAATTCAGGTTCATAATTGTTGTTCCCTGAGGCATGGCAGATTGTTGTGTTCCAGTGAGTCTCACCAATTTTTCTTTGCCTTTGCCTTTCTTGAAATCGTGTCACCCCTTTGCCTATCAAACAAAATAATGTTATTCATATTTCTAATTATTGTAGTCAAGCAAGAAATACAAAGCTATAGAAGCCCAAAAAACTCAAAAACCACTCACAAAAGTTTCAATTTCCAAATATTCAAAATTGAGTATACAAAAATGTCCATCTAAAAACCGTTCACAAAAACTATAATAAAAATAGTAACTAACATTGCCAATCTCCAAAAATACACAATTAATGCAAACTAAAGAATTACCTAAAATAAGAGAATAAGTTAAAATATACTTATAACAACCTCGTGCGTTGTGATTTTGTTCCCACAAGTACTACATGTCATTATAGAACCTTTTCTTGATGAACTCCAGTTCACCTTTTCTTTTCTTGCTTCATCTGTTGTTCTAGCTCTTGTTTCTTGGTCTTCCAATAGTTTGATCATATCAGGTGGTTCCATTGCATGAGCAGAGGATCAAACATTCCAAATTGTATCTCTAACAGTTGTAATTTTGGCTTGTTGCCAACAAATATGCTTCTTTACTCGTCAAACCAGTGAATCTTGCGTCTCAGGATCAACTTGTTATGCAGAAAAAAAAAAAAAAATGCAGTGATGGCATGAGGGCAGGAATTCCAGACAAGTCCCACATCTGCGGTGCATCTAGTATGCTCTAAGTTAACAGTATGCCTATCATATCTTCAGACACGTCATAACCATAATTCAACGTAAGTTCATAGTGCATCCATGTGCTATTGCCCCTATAATCACTACTAACACTTCATGCCATTGTGGACTGATACCAGTTTCATGCAAACTTTGCTTCATTCAGCCATCTAGTCATTACTTAATCTTATTTCCTCCAACATTTTGATAATTGGCATACCTCTTGCTTAAATACAAGCATTGATGATTATGTGAAGTGAGTTGTAAAACCATTGTGTTCTGAACATTGCACGTGCTCCAATAGGCTCTTACACCATGCCTGAGGTGGCTTTATAATCAAGTCAAGCAGCATCTTTCATCCAATTGGCCTAGATTGAATGAGTTGGTCTTGAACTCTTCATATATGTGCTCCAAGCCACCAAACATCACTTTCTTCATTTCCCCGTCCTCCATTTTTTTAGCCCAATTAGCTTCGATGTGCCACACAAAATTTTGAGGAGCTGCAGGAAGTACATTGTCACCGCATCCCGAACCCCTGTTGTTGTTGTGGTAGATTTGTAAGATTAAAAAGAACATAGAAATTGAAGTAGAGTTCACGCTTAAAAACATAAATTAAGTAAAACATATAATGAAACATGTTTAAAGAAATGCTTCCTTAAAACCTTTTGCATGTCAGACAAAAAGTCACTACACTTCATTTAGGTCTAAAGACCTCTTCAAAGCTTCACCCAACCATGACCTGCCTGTAGTTTCTTGTCACCATTGCCAAGCAATGGATAGGAATTGATTCATTAGACTCTTGTCCCACTGCTACCAACAATGAGACCTTTTGATCCTATCCTTGCAAGACGTACCATCCCCAACCACTGAGTGGTCTTAACCCACTTTACAACCTACTTCAAGCATTAAACATATGCTCATCCTCAAGAACTTTCTTATACCTTGCTTCAAAGCATTCTTTTTGGATATTTATTTCAAACCATCGAGTACCTGGATTTGGACTTTTGTCATTCGCCCCATATGCTTCAAGTTGTTAAGTCATCTTGAAAACTCCCACTAGGTTTCAAGATCATCACCTTAGCCGATTTAGCTTGGATTTGTTTGTAACATTACAAATCAAACTAGTTGATAATTCTTCTCTCATTTTCTTCCCAGCTGTACTTAGGATCTCTCTTGTCATCTACTTTGATAGTCTGAGATCATGTCTTCGGAATCGGCCCTCGAATTTCTGTAGCATGGAAAACAAGTATGTTCACTTCTCAAATTTTTTAGACTAAATCCAGACGCCCTTTTTTTATCATGGAAATAGTACCATTTTAACAAGGGCCATCAAGCTGACAACATACCTCGCCCTGTAGAGCAGTTTTTTTTCAATATCAATCAACGCTTTATCGCTGTAGCATAGTAGTTCATTGCTTCTTTAGACTTCTTCAATGGTGGCAAATGGACATCCCCTTCTCTAATTCCTTGTGTAGGCTCCAATTATCACTAGTATGTTCTTTGTTCAAACACTGACGCCTGTTTATCAGCTCCACATAGAAGGAATATCAACCTCACAATCCGATCTTTGTACTGTTCCATCATCTGATGCCGATTCAAACATTACATGATCTCTCTCGAAATGATGAAGATGTTAAGGGTCTCAACTGTCAAGTCCGTATCATCTAAGCCCATAAGTCACCACCATATTCTTAACTCATGACAAACAAGACATTGTAAAGCCGAAATACCATATCACTGCAACTATGTAGTATCTACCGATGTCCAACAACTAAGAGTTGTCTTCTTTCCCCCCCCACCCCAAATCCCCAGTTCTTTCTTTTAAACATATAACTCACACACGTTTTGTACGACCCCACACGTACGGACTCACTTCATGCCATATAGCATCATTCTTAGTGTTCCACTACTTGGGCGACTAGGACCCATTCCCCCCCAGTGAAAAAGATTGTTACTTTAGCAATCCTTCTTCAGTAAGTACACATGCCAAACACAAAACAATTGAATAAATGAGGGCCCACAAAACGTATTAAACACTAAAATCTAGTTCACTATTCTCATTCACAACCATCACCTCCTTCAAACCTATTTACCTAATAAACCTGCTTCCTTTATACTCTTGTCACATACACCCCCCCACATTTAAAATCTGACACACTATTCAGCGCCACAACAAAGAGAAACAACCCAAGATTAAGTTGAGACCTTTAATATCAAATAGTGTTACAGTCATTGAAAACAATCCTAAAAAATTCCTAAAATGACAACAAAAAATCAATATGGGGACATAACACAGACATAAAACACAACAAGATAATTAACATCTTGAGAAGTTAACTAACAAATAGTGTTAACCACATTACAGGAACAATCATAAAGGATCCCTAAATGTGACAATGAATATATATTATGGACCCAGCAAAAAGCAACAAACAAAGCTCATAAAAGTAAAAAAACATACTTACTAAACAAAACCCCAAATGCAGTTGACCAAATACAAAATACAAACCAAATGACTTAGAACCCAAATGTACACTTTCTTGAAATGCTTTTACCAAACAATAAACTATATTACTTAGTAGTAATATATCGACTTACCTTTCTTTAATCTCATTGAACGAAGATTGGAGACAAGAACAGTACAATTCGTCTCGGGAGAAGGACGGAGCTTGCAATCCGGGTGTTCCGCACTCCAAAGATATTGAGATGGGCTGTTTAGCTGGCTAAAAGTGATCATTGAAAACATTGGGTTCAAAGGGTTAATACCTGCCGGAATTGTTTTTTAATTGGGTGGGTCTTTACTGGGTGGATCTTATTGGGTGGGTTTTTTATTTCATAATTTATTTCAGATTTTTGATTTTTTATATAATACAAAATGACGTGGACGAATTTTAATTGACACGTTGTTAAAAAGTTGGTTTTGTAAAACCACCGTTAAAAAAAAAGGCAGATGGAGCCTTTTTTTAAACGTAGTGGCATGGATGAGCCAAACTTTTAAGGATGCATAAATGAGCCTTTTTGAAAGTTTCGATGGCATATTTGAGCCTTTTCCCATTAATTTATATGGCTTTAAACAAATCCTACTTTCATCAACGCACAAAGCAAGAAAAGACGCAGAAGAGAAGAAGTTGAGCATTTGTCACATTCCGGGGCAGAAGGAAAAACAAATGTCGGCAGAAAAACATTGGGAACAAAGAAACAGTGCCCAAAAAGGATGAAATCGTTGACACACGAGGCTTCACAAAGAGACCTCATCACTTTTTCACTTGTCAGCCCTTCGATTCACCGTACTCTCCTTTTCACCCCTCCTCTGGCTGGTAGTTCACTTCCCAGTCGATATGAATTGCTTAGTGCGGTTTACATTTCGGTATTGTTTGGTATTATTGCGCAATTGGGTTACCCTTCCTTTTTTTTACTACTGTTTTAATTTTTGGTGTTTCTCTATAGGTCTTGATTTTATGAGATGAGTAAATGCTGGTGTTGATCGCTGTTCAGCTCTTCTTTGTTTGTTTCCTTTTCTTTCTGTTTTTTTCTTTTTATTGGGTATTGTTACGTGCTGGATTTGTCTGGTTAATCAGTTTGGTTCCAGAAAAAAATGTAGAAGGAAAATGTTAATTAGGCTTTAGGGTGTATGTTGGGGAATCTGGGCGAATAATTTGATGGAGGAAGACTGAAATTTGGAGCTCAAGATAGATAGTCATATTTGATCTTACGTGTTTGGTGTGAATGAAAGTTCTTCACGGAAATGATTTCCTAGAAACATGTTATCTTGCGAAAATAAGTTGTTCGAAGAAGCATGTAGATGTTATCTAGACAAAACCATCACATGGAGACGGTATTGGATGAGGGGTCAGTGAGGGTCAAAGGGTGGAAGGGGGGATGTCAAAGGTTGGGGGATTGGGTGGGGTGGAGAGGAGAAAATAAAACTTGGAATGCACTTATGCAAAACTTATTGTTCCTACTTCGATTAGGGAAGTATTGGCCTCATTTTTTAGAACTTGTTTTTCTAATCCCATCGGGAAGCATTGCCTCATTTTTAGGAACTTGTTTCCGAAGATGTTTCCAAACATTTTGACAAACCAAAACATAGGAATTTGAGACATGGTTGGATGTTTTCCTCTTTGCAAACACACCCTATGTAGATATCGCAATTGTAATTTCTCTTGGAGCTGCTATTTTTTTTTTTTGGTTGTTTTTCTCAACCAATTGAAGGTCTAGTAGTATTACCTGTTGTAAAAATTACTATAGAGAGGAGACCAATCTTTAAGTGCAATACAAACCCCCAGTATTAACCAGGATACGAAGGGATTATGGTCGAACACCTTTTCTGAACTACGCACATAGGCCAGATAAGTTTTTTTGATAGATAACCAGATAAGACAGGCTTCATTGGCTTCTTTGTTTTTGTTTTTGTCAAGCAACAGGAACACACTAGTAGTAAGGAAATAGTGCCCTTTGTCAAACCCCTCATATTAACTGATAAACCACTTAGGCACGCTTCTTGAATCTTGTACTTTCGATTGTGTGGGTGATGGAAAGAAGATATAGAAGAAGAGGTTCTTTAACTACGAGCCGGCAGGTTGTTTGTCTTAGTTTTCTTGTTGCAGCCGAGAATATCGGCAAATGAAGCATAATCAACCTTGAGTTCGCGCAGGATCAGGATCAGGCTAGGATATTGAAGTACAGCAACGAAAATGTTAAAAGCAAGGTGGGATCAGAAATCGAAAAAAGTCCACAGACATTAGCTGTTTCAGGTTATTTTTAAGAATCGCCAGTCTGTACAAGTTCCAGTGTGGAGGCTGCCTTGTTTGATTAAACCCTCTGGCCTGTTTTGACTTAGTATCATATGTATTGGAGCAGTTTAGCGCTCTCAGAAACAAAGTTTCACACAAATGCACCTATTTTTTTGATTTGCTATTGTTGTGTCAACAACTTGAGTGAGTGACCTGTATTTAGGGTTGTTCAAAAAATGAGGAAACTATTCATATCTTACCCATATAATGAGTTAAAGAAAGTTTGATCAATTCTGTTAATTGAGGACAAGTTACTTGAACGTTTGCCGTGATGTACTATTTTTGTCACATCTAGGTTCGTGGGGTCAAAAATTATGCAGCTGTGGGAGATCCCTTTTAGATTGGAGATTACTAGAAGTCTAAAGGCTGTGTCAAAGATATCGACAAGGGAATCGAGTAGTGACAAATACTTGTCTAAACTGAAGGTCTTTCCATTATTGGAATTGTAAAGGTACCTCAAGCTTCACCTTAATGCTCTCCCAACTAAGTATATAGCTGTTGCACTACGGCAATAGGAGTTAACTTTGTACTGACCCACTTTTGATAAAGTTAGAGGGGTACCAGCTGTTGGCATTACTCCATCTGTGTGAAGAACTGCAGATATTGGTAGATTGAACTAAGTGGATAGGCAAGGTACATGAAACTCTAATTGCTTTGTACACATGTTCCAGTGATACTTGATGAGCTGTCTTCATCGACTCCAAATGCACCATTATATGTATGACGAGACCGATGGCGATTCAAGCGTTAAAAGAGAGACGAGATAGGCCTAAAATCTAATGAAGAGGTGGTGTCTTGAAAGGCCCTACATTTACCTTGAATTTCATGCAGTACAAATGGAAGGAAAAAGATCCATTTAGTGGTGCCAATAGTTGCGGCTTAAGGCTTAGTCGTGATAGTGCGATATCGATATTCGCTATGTTATTTTGTATGATAGAGAAAAAAACAGAGACCAAACTTTATGTTTGATTGAGGACCGGTTAACAGGAGCGACGGATAGCAATTGATTCATATAGTGATCCCAAACTAGTCCGGGTTTGAGGACATAGATGCTATTGTAATTGTAAATAGACTTTATCATTCCTTCTTAAATTATTATTCGTGTCTACAGTTCTCAACATTCATATACGGATGTCAGGAGAAAAAAGTCCCTCTATACAAGTATAGCCAAAAAAAGGAAGAACCTAAACCGGAGATTTTTTCTCTAACAAAGCGACACCAATCATCTACACAATTAGGGGATGGTGGATCTACTAAAGAGAAACTAGAACACATCAAGGCTATTCCTAGAGTATCAGTGTCATTCTCGGCGGTTTCAGATGCGTCTCTATTTCCAAAAAACCCACATAGTGGCTGAAAAAGCAACATCCATGTCAGAGTCCTCGGTTCCTTTCCTAAAAGCCTAACTGTTAAAACACTGTCTTCACTCTGCTTCACATATACCCATGTACTATAACAAACTGGTTCAGGACCGATCACCACGGAAACCGTTTAGCCATGATGACAATGGAGAAGGAGGGGAATATGTCTTCTCACTGCACGCATATAACACTACTTGACAATGAATCCTTTCTTCCTCGGTGGTCGGATGTCAGATCACGCTCCGTAGGTAGTGCACACAAAATTATCACACTTTCTTACCGCCAGGATACCACTACCTAGGAACACAGAAATTCACCTCCACCTTCACCACATTTTCTAAGGAGTAAGCATTGATGACAGACTGAGACACATTCCATGTCCTCTCCATGTACTCCCTAACTTCACAAATCCTGCTAAAGTGATGGGAGTCTTATTATACTATAAAGTAGTTTACTAGGCCATTGAAATTTGTCTTAATCACCTACTGTTAAGATCTCTCTCTTGGACATTAAAAATGCTAATCTATTAATGATGTTTTAATTTTGTCGATGCCTTACTTGAGGACTAGACATGAATCTCTTTATTCCAACTTGTAGCTTTTTTTTTGTTTTTTAAATTACGTAGTTATATACAAATCATATATCTACACACACCTTGCTTTCTGAAACTATTTATGCCTGACATGGACCTAGGTTGTAAGATTACTTATTTCTTACTTTTACTGTAATGAGTTAGAAAACGGGCTTTCTTTTTAAATTAAAGTAAAAAGGAGTGGGAAACAGAATGCTGTATATCTTACAAGAAAAGTAGATGATAGAAAGTGATAAGAGGGACTCTCGGCTTAATTGAATATATTCTGATCTTGGTGTTTAATAAAACTAGCCAAATACCTTCATAGCCCATAATCATGGATCATTTGTTGTGATCACAAAAAAAATGGGATCATTTGGCAAGTAGATACCGTAACTTTTGCAGTGACCAGTAGACATTTTTGTTTATAAAACCCCTATTATGAATATTGTACATGGCGAACAGTTGTAATTGCGTGCCAAATGAACATGAAATGACGAAGCATGTAAAAGAAGTACGATAATGAAATAATCCCATCTCCCAAGTTCCGAACATCAGAACCCCTTCCCCCCTCCCCTGTTTTTTTTATTTAAAAACAAATATTTAGGGACCATTCTCCATAAATTCCTCAGCATCCAATAGTTCGGAATGAGGAAAAGATGGTGACTGGGAAGAACCGTGAATAGAGGATCAGATGTTGTCCTTAATTAGTTTTCTAGCACAACAAAACTTGTCCGGGTTCCTCAATGGCCACGATCCTGAAATTGTGGCCGGGGCAATGTCGACTCAGTTGATGTTCTTCCCAGTTATGACTTGTTTTATAAGCCAAACCAGAGTCTCATCAATAAGAAACGATGATATTGAAGATCATTAAAGGGCGGAGAAATCGGAATTAAACATCTAGAAGTGTTTAGACCCCACCGCGTCCTGCCTAAACAGGCATTCTCTTGGCCACATTTTGGCGCTTCATGTCTTTTCTTCCTCTTCTGGCCAAAATATTTTCCTTCCAATACCGTCGGTCAACTGTTTACACTTCTTGGTGCTGAAACCATTATGGGCTGTCAATGTAGCCACTTCTGCTGCCAACAGAATCATAATGTTGTAGGTTTGATGCCTGACCAGCTTATTTGGGCTAGAGAGATTCAACATTGGGAGTGTTTTCTTGAGCAGTAGCAAGACTGTTATTGAACCATATTGGATCGAGTAGTTGATACCAATGATAGAAACCAAGAGGAAATAAAGAACTTTACTGAGTCAATGAAGTGCAAGAATCTTAAACCACTGCATTAATCAATAACTAAGTCCGTTATGTAGTGGACAAATATCCAAATATTAGAAGACAAATCTAATACTTTTTTCGTTTACAGAATCTCGCTAAAAACATATATTTATTACTAGATAATTTCTAACACGAAATAGTTACTGCGTTTTAGAAAATGCCTAATAACTGCCGTATAACTGCTGCCAAAAAACTATTATAGATACGTACTGCGTATATATTTTATCTCTTTAAAACGAAAACTAAAAGGTATAGTATCTAGTCGTATCATCATGTTTATCTTATTGCACAACTTAATAGGAGCCTCAACACAAGAGATACATCCGACTAGTCGAATTTGCTCTCAGATATACACGTCAAATATTACTGAGGTGTCGTTGGTGACGTCAACCAAAATGTTTTCAAGTCTCCTTTGGCTTTTCTTTTCTCTCTTTCTTCAACTAGACAAGTATCAGTATCCAAGTTCGATGAGTTGCCCTTTCACACAGTTTAAGTTGGCAATATGTACACAAGTTGCCTTCTTCTATTATGCAATCCTCTGTACTTGCCATTTGATCCCTACTCTTGTCTTCTGAAGATTGTGCTCAAGTTGTATTGATATGTTATGGACAGAACATTACAGATAAAGCTTGCATCTGCGTGTGCGACAACTATCAAGACTTGGAATCATTGAACATCACTGGTGGATGTTTCTCTCAGTCTGCACGGATTCGTTAAATGAAGAGTGTTTTAAATGTTCTGGATAACACATAGATCTCGTGGACTAAGGATGCCATTCTTGGCTTAGGCTCTGTCTGTTGTAGGGGGTGATGATGATAATATAAGCCTCCCTTTCACAAGAAGGACACTAAAATTGGTATCTTGAGAGGTTTCTAATGTTTGGACTTGCTAACCTTTTGGAGAGGGAACAAATATGAGATGTTTTCTTGATTGTACTGATTTTGTTTAAATGCGACTAGGGATCAAGAGACGATTCTGGTTTGCAGAGGATATTGCTGAACTGCTATTCTTTCAGACTTTTGAACCTTTATGCCCTTCCCGTAATCGCTTATTTTCATTTTATAATATTATCTCTCAAAAAACATGTCCAGTTCATTGATATAGTGTGAATGCACCTTTCCTAACCACTAATGGTATACTACAATTACAAAATGCACATGTTTGAGTTTCTAATTCGACAATCTTGCTTCCTTCTTTCTTGCGCTTACAGACGAAGTTATAAGATGATATTCTCTTCTACCTAATATTAGATTCTGGAACATCTCTGTGGTGCTAGGTATATCTCAGCATGTTCTTGAACCGACTTTTCTAGATTATGCTATTGTTGGTTGCAATACCGAAACTGTTCAAGTGATATTGCTATTAACCACAGTGGTCCTTCAGAATCTGACAGATGATGGACTTTCGGTATGCGAGTGTGCAAAAATCTGGTGTTCTTAATTTGACATGAGTATGTATCCCAAGTATATTTCATTTTCATTGGGAGCAAAAGGAGATGCAAGGGTAGTTATTGAACTGATATATATTCACATTACAGGTGTGTACAAATCGTGATGTTGGGTCATCGCAATAGTCAAGTCTGCAGGTCTCTTGAATTATTAAGGCGAGTTTGGACCCTAAAATTAAGTAAAATAGGAAGACCAAAAATGACCTGTGCACTATAACTCAGCACCTCCACAAAAATCGGACAAATTCCTATCTTGTGAACTACTAGATAGAGATATCTGATTTTGAATACTCCAATGTTTTTGTGTAGTCATTTGAGTCTCCGGCTCTTAAGCATTATAAAATACTAAAGTATAACAATTCCTATTGACTGCAGATTTAGTTGCCAGTTATATTAATGAGCTGCGACGAATTTTTGTAATGACTAAATTCTGACCTTCCAGTGAACGACATGCTATACTTAGATTGTAATGACTGCAGTTTTTGGGATACTTGGGGTGCGCTCAGAAAGGTGCTTTAGAGGTGCCTTTCTAGCTTCTGCACCAACACCTTACAACCACTTGAGGTAATGGGCTCCACACATCAAGATACAGTACATATTATCTTTACTCTTTAGAATCTCCAGCCATGGCATCATTTTGGTTTCCAGATCAACCGAACAACGAAAACCAATATAAATCCCACCAAGTGGTGACACATTTAAGCTTCGTTGACACATTCTTATACACAGCTCTCCCGAAGCCAGTCCACCATTTCACCCATCTCGCCCAATATTAGTGAGATTTGCAACATCATTGTTGATCTCCCTGTCTTTTTGTGAGGTTAAAACATAAGAGCAATAATCGCTTTCCAGTTTGGTCCTTAGAATACTTGGCTCAAAATCAGATGTGATGAAATCGAAAAACAACTGGAGCGTGCGGTTTAGCTATAAGCTAAGCCTTTGATAATATATGGTTACCCTCCCAGTAGGTTTTCCCTACGTTCATTTATTGTCACTGGAAGTCCCTGCTACGGTCCCACCTATGCCTTGCCATTTCCTCCGCAACAGTACCGCACTCCACCCCCCACATAGAGTTCATATGATTTTGACTGTTGCATACAGTTATTGTAGCATCGCAGCCGTGGATCAGTGCTTAATTATCCCCAACCTGATATGTTTTAAAGTGCATAGTTACCCAGTTGTCGACTTGGCACCCAAGGATTTCATCTGCACTCTTCATTAGTGAGTATCTCAGCTAGCACAGGAGCTGCTTGAAAGAAAACTGATCCCAAATTTGCTAAGGATTACAGCCAGACCGGATGTGTAGCGTAACCAGGCACCGAAAAAGAATGGAAGGGGGAATGGCTGACGGCGTCTACGAAAGATTCAAACAGGGGAATTAGCATGAGTTATGTGCCAGCTAGTTTTATCTTTTACTGGCAAAGCTTTATTTATCATTATACCGCTTAGTCTTATGGTTCATTCTCTTATGTGCGATCTAGCTTGGTATGTCTTCAAACATATTGCTTAAGAGAATAGTCGGGCTGTACTAACATCCTCGCTGAACTATAAGCACTACATGATAGTACCACATTTTTATGGAAATTTTTCCATCGAGACCGCGAGAATGACCCTATTAGTGTCAATTCCCTTCTTTATGATTGTTATGGTGCATAGATGAAACTAATAGGATTAAGGTTCGATGTCTAGCGTATTGTTTGGTGAAAGTAGTCTATTCTTCTGTGTAGCTGAAGGGTAAAATCCCTCTGGATAGTTAGTGTGGATAGTATCCATTGGTTCTCTGGGAATGGAAAGAAATTCACGGTGAGTGAGTTCCTCGTCAGTAGGACACCTGTTGAGTGAGCGCGTTGCGCTTCTTCCCTCTAGCAGTTGACTGACCATCTTTCGGGACCGCCTCCCCCCCCACCCCCACACCCGAACCTCTCCCCCCCTCAGCCGGCCAGTCAATGCGTCTAAGTGCTTTGAGACGCTATAGAGTAATGTTGGTTTGGCATGGTTGTTGACTCGTTTATTTCTTCCCTTCTTCCCCCAATCATTTTTACACAACCTCTATCTTCCCTAGCACCAACTCTCCCACACTAATTTTACACCATACCATTTACCGAAGTATCTATGATATGTACCACAATATATTAACGTTTGCTAAACCAATTTCCTGTACGGCAAAATTAATTCCCTTTACTTATAGTTCTTAATCATCTTTAATTTAATTATTGTGATTCTACACGCCAAGTAGCCCTCACTTGCCCCCCGAACACATCCACCCAAACGAAACAAGTCAATCTTCCGCCCTGTCTGTGGGGACGCACCCCCTCTATACCGACCACGTGGCGCTTCCAAGCCAGCGCTCTAACCCCGGCTCAGACGGTACTATGGTTATGCAATAGCCATGATTGTACTGACTAATTTTATATAATTTACCATAACCAGGAATGATCCTTCAGCTTCCCGACACACCAGACCTATGTGGGTTTAGTATAATTATCCAATCCTGTATATTATAATAATGTCCCCTATAACAAATACCTACAAACACTCAACATTAAATAACAACTCCAATTCGTTGATATTTGAACCTCTCATCTAACGACGATTGACATTACCACGACCTTTGTGTCCCCCCCCCACGTTCCCCAAATGATTCCGGAAAACAGTACAAAGTGACTGTTATTTCCCCTCGACCCACCTCCCCGCCACACCCTGAGGACGCTTCTGAGAGCCAAGACCCCATACCCCGTTCCTTTCTTTTACCCATAACATGACATATCACCTTCATTACCCCACTGATGAGACAATTCAACGCTACCGCCTCTCTCACGACCGACACACACCTCATCCCCTTGTTTCCGAATCCCAACCACACACACATCGTCGACATCCTCTATAATAACATGTGGCACCAATCAGGACTTCTAATTGCCTTTAACTCCTAATTAATACGCAATGATGAAGTTAATTTACTGTCCCTGTATCGAAAGGCGAAAACCTCCATAGTGCAGCAAATTTAAATAGCACTAATGCCAAAATAATTTGAAGGGGAATTCATTTGATATCTATTTAGCATTAGTCTGACCCATAACAATTATGGGAAAAAGGTAAGTTTGTTGATTGACAAAATTCCAATTTGCTAGAAGAAATCATGACGCTATGAATATGGGACTACCTCGCAGTTCCACAAAACATTGAAAAATAAGATATAATTTGTTGAATATTCATAGGAAGTTCTTTGTTTTATTTTTTTTCAACAATTTATATAATTTACTAATTACATGTTTTGACATGTGTCATTTTGATATGTTACACTGGTTTGATAAGCAAATTACAAAATTGTTCAGTTACTGACGTCTCTGTTTGAATGGAAAAAAAACAATATTGTCAACTTTTAAGATTAAGCTTTTGACTTTTAAAACCAAGTCATTCCACCTTTGATACCTATTTGCTTTTACATATCTAAATCATCAATGGAATGTATCATTACTCAATTACATCAATAATAATCACTTTATTGCCTAAGTTTTGTTTAATTAACAACGAATTTGACAAGTACAAAGACTTTGAGTGATTCCAGATGCAGAAAAAAACACAATCATGAGGCAAATCGAACTTGCTGGCCACTGGAATAGAGTAGATTTCCACCATCTAGATTAGCACATAAACCATTAGCCGTAAAAAGTCCTGGGCAAAATTGAGGACATCCCTGTGATACAAATTAATGAGAAGATGGCTTATAAATGATATAATTTAAAAACAATGAATAATGAAAACATAATTATAGATAAAAAGGTTTCATATGCATTGAATAAAAAAAAATATACCAATTGAAATGATTAAACAAAGTAAACATATGTCATAGAGAAAAGATAAAATAGTGGAAATCTCCAATTTTTTCAAATTGAACTTTGTATGCTATATACGATGAATGTTGATTGTCATTTCGTGGGACTTCTTTGTAATAGGGAGCTGGAGGAAGATGTGAAAAATTATTATGACTATTAATTAGTTAGAATCTTAATAAGTCGTAATGTATAAAAGATATAAATGAATTTATGATGGCCAGTAAATCTGTATCTTTAAAAACAATAGTGTGTCATAACATATTCTGTTCAAATAAACTATGCTAACTTATTGCTAATAGAACACAAATGATCTTATGATGTTGAGCTTACTGGTGTTGTTGCTTAAAAAAAACTAATTATTACTAGAAACACTTCTTAGTTAAATGACTTTTTTAAAAATACAGGTACTTATTAAAAAAGTGATTTGTTGTTTGAGTTAATACATTTCAAAAATACTTTGAAAGTAAATTGTGTTTACTAATCATTTTAAAAAAAGGTGTTTTAAGAGTCAAATTAGAAAAGTGTAATTATCAAGTGTACTTCTAGTATTAAGTTTATTAATAGAGAATAACAATATTTTAAATGTATATACCAATGAATTTTGATAAAATAGGCCGAAGCGGCTCAAATCAGAATAGGCCACCACCAATACTTGCTCAGGATGGCCCAAAACAAGACTTGGACCAAAATCTCTTTCTTTATTGTATTGTTAATTGGGAAATTTTACATATAGCCTACTATAAAATTAAGTAATACTTGCATAGCTGATAGTATGATAATTATATTTTGTTAGCTATATGTTAGAATAGAGGAGAGAGGCGGAGCGAGCACTGGGAGAGAGAGGGGAAAAGAGTAGGAGAAGGTTGAATTGTATATCTAATTGGTTAGATATAGTATATTATACATTGGATTTGTATATATGGCAAGAGAGAAGAGGGATAGGGAGGAAAGAGGCGAGTGAGACTGGGAGAGGGAGGGAGAGAGGCGAGCGAGAATGATGAGAGGGAGGAGAGATGGTGATCGAGAAGGGCAGAGAGTGGAAGGACAGTGATGGTATATTTATATAATTGTATATTAGACATATACATTTGTATATAGGGTAACGAGATCTTGGAGAGGGAAGAGATGAGAGGCTTGAGCGAGACAGGGAATAGAGGGGACGAGCCCGTGAACCCCTTGTATTGTTTATATAGGTTAAAACTTGTCATTTGTAATATTTTGGCAAAAGACATATCAAACGTGAATTAATTTACAAACTCAAGTCAGCCCCACGTAATTAAGGGATAAGGTTAGTATTGAGGTAGGGTAATTATAGCGGAAACTATAGCTATGATAAGTAGTTAACTAGATAAGTTGCTTAGGTTGCAGAATTTCCAGATTAATTATTGAACTTTATTTACTTATTTGATGACAAATCTTGAAGTTTAAATACATCAAGTCGTAAAGATGAGTTTTATTCTGTTTTAGTTATTTATAAATCCTTTTTATTTGAAAAATTTAGACTTTTTAACTTGACAAGGAATATATATATTTTTTTTCTTTCAAAAATGTTCAGCTGTAAAATATTTCAATTATGTACGATTTCTTAGTAATATGCATGTCTATTCTTTTAAGTTATTAGTTAAATAGTTGAAATCGTGGATTAATCATCATGTTAGGAACACTTCAATACTTTAAAATCTTTTTTGAAGTGTACTGTGAACCCCAAAGCCCCCTTTGGATTTTCCATCGATTTTTTTATTGTAACTCTTTTGAAATTCCAAGTTTTCTATTTTTCTTAAAAATTAATGTCAAACTCATCTTTCAAATGAACAAATCAAAAATGGGTATAATACTTATTAGGTCACCAAACATTTTTTAAATAATAACTAACAAAAGCTCATAATGTATTTTAATTATCGATTTTCGATATTGATTTTATACTATCAAATTGGAATTTTTTGGTTTTTTTGATTGTTTTGTTTTGAAGAAGTTAGAACTCAATATGAACTAAAAATAAATTGGTTTGATTTGAGTATTCGGTTTTATATAAATAATTAGAAATATTAATTAAAATATCCTGTGATTTTGATTATATATGAGATCCAAAATTATTACTTCTCTTAATGATCTTATATATATATATATATATATCTATATATATATATATAGATATATAAAAGAGCGTCTTTAATTTTAATTTAAAAAGTCCGAAACCAAACCAAAAAATTAATTAAAAATCTAAATTATTAATCCAAAATCAATCCGAATTAGACTTTAACTTATTTTTTCGATTTATCCAAATGTAGTGAAAATCCCTATTGTGATCTATCATTTATTTAAGTTAGCATAACTCTAAATAATACCAAAAAGGATCCCTTATTACTTAAAAAAGTTTTTATATAAATTCAGCCAAATAGACTTATATTGTCCAATCTGGCCCCTTGGTTGGACCTGGGTTCTTTGTAGTCAGAAGTATGGTAGCTATCATGATTGATAAGACAGTGGTTTGGACGACCTCTTCGCGGCTATCTAGCCCGCCCCCACCACCCCAAATCCACATACGCACCTTTTCACAATTTACAATAATTCAAATCCCTAAACATTTCTGCTCTAATGAACCTCAAAACAATCGCAAATCAAAAAAGTAATCATGGAGAAACCTCCTCTCACGTTTTTGCAATGAAAGGTTTATGATTTGAAGAGGGATGGAAAGTCAAGAGTGGTATTTAAAATATCCCATGGTCACCAGAATTTGTGAAGGTATTAAGGTCAATTTACGAAGATCTTGCGTACCAAGGGCCATTAATAATTGACTTACTTGCTCCAAGACAAATTTTGTTGAGATGTTGATCAATATGAAGAAGATGTACTATGTTTATTTCGCTAAGTTATTTCTTTCACAACGGAGAGAGAGGAGAACTAATGGAGGTTTTTTTGTGGTCCATTAGATATAATCCTTAAGGAGGCAATGTAGTTGGGTTTGAATTCTTTACAGAACTTATCTCAATATGATTTGCCAAACAGAAGTTTCTGTGTCATATAGTATAGACAGTTGGGGCAATCAAATAGCTATTATTAGCTACCCAATCAAGTCAAGACCTGACATAGTTAGGATCAGGTTATACTTAATCTAAGTAAAAAGCTTCCCAAATCGTTAGTAGAGTGACCAGTTGGGTGGATGGTAAATCTGGTAAGTTGCTCGAGGTATTTTTCACGGAGATTGGCTATGATAATCTACCTTGTTGTCAAGTATTGTAAAACCCAGAGTCTGGCATGATGAAGATAGTTGTCGTTTGAATCCCGAATAGAAATCAAACAATGAAACAAATGACAAACATTGAAATGGCTTCAACAGGTAACTATCGATAGTGAAACATATCAAGGTGATGCGGAGGAGAATATAAATCAAAAGAAAGGTTGTAAAGATGTCGATCAAAGAAAAGCTTACTCTTTATATCACAATTGTGTTGTTGTAACTTCTGAGAAAAATCGTGTACACTCAATGGACGTTGTTACAAGCTAATATTAGGTGTAACAAATATTCGAAAACAAAAAGAAGAAAGAGAAACACAAGAATTGGGGTTACATGCGCCATTGTAGAGTTGGTTTAGGCAAAAAAAAAATTGGATTTAGGACGAAATTAATAGAATAATTGATATTGAAAATTTCTGGGACAACATGTTTTGCAGTTGATACCAAGACTGAACTAAAAATTTGACACTGGTTGCATACAAAATTCAACACTGTAATCGGAGTCTTTCAGACAGTCAAAATAATTCTTAAGTGAGAAGGGTGATCGGCTTAGAAAATTTCATGACAGTAAGAGAAAATGCAAGATATTAGTAAATGCCTCAAGAGACCTATTATGTTCGAACTAACTTTATGCTTCTATTGAAGACTACTGGGAAAGCAAGTAATAAGTTAACACGGAGAATGACAACGATTTGATCCAAGAAAAACAAATCTACCCATCTACTTCGAATAGCAAATAAGTCAGAAGCTTTCGTATTTGTGCCTACATATTGATTGCAAAGAAGGATGAGTCACTGTTCTGTGCACGGATACAATTCGATTTTGGTCGAATTTCTCTGATGAGATGAGGAAGACAATAGCTTGATTAGGCGAGGATTCTAAATGAAGATGAGGAAGATATGTAGACATATGCTTTGAAGGAGTTGCGAAGGAAGGAGATATATTCACCTAGGCAACAAAACAGAATGAAAGCAAACAAAAGCAAAAAGAAGACATGGAAGCAACCTAATTAGACAATAATGACTGAGATTTTGTTTCAAGGGACCTACGATGCGAACAGCCAATAACAAATTCATGACACTATCAATAGTTGAACAGATCCAATAAAATCATAAAAGCAAGTATTGAATCATCAAGTGTTGTTGGCTATGTTGAAGAAGAAGACAAGAGACACAACTTCAAGTTACTTTTGATGGACAATCAATCTTTTTTAATTCCTGTGTTTGTGTTAATAGACTTTGAGCTGATAACTCAACTATCTTCTGAGATTGACATATTTTTAATTATTTAAGCATCCCCTTTGTAATATCATAGGAGGGTACTACAAACTTTGTGGTAAGCAGAAAATATTAATTCTCTCTTGCTCTTATTTTTTCAGTTTGTTAGGTATTGAATGTTGGGTACTTCCTTAGAAGTCGCAAGGCAGGCCATAGCCCCCTTGGTTGACTTTAGAGCCGGTTGATTGAGTTTTGCCTTATGATTATAAGTCAGAAGTCATAAGTTAAATTTCTAATTTACTTATTTTTGTTATTTTAGGCTTTTAAATGATGTGCTTATAAACACTTATACTTTACCGAAAACTTCAAAATGCTTAAAAACTATGTTTAATTAAAAACACAAAAAATAAATCAATCAATGGACACTTATCCCAATAATATTTTTTATGTTTTAAAAAATGCCACTAGTTATCAACATTCGATAAGTTAAATTATAAAAAATTATTACATGTCTTTTGTTGAAAAAAAAAGAAACAGAAGTTGAAACCAAATCATTCCCATCTAACTTACAAAAATAAAAAAGTGGATTATAACACCCAAAAAGATATTTATTTTTACTCATTCCTCCCCCTCTTTCGACGCCATATTTCCGTAGCAAATCATCTACACGGGCACAGTTCCACTATCCTCTTAAAGCCGTGGATTTCAAACCAAATCCACCGGTCCATCTAAAATCCAACGTCATCGATATGTCACTGCACATAGTCCAATCAGAACCAACTTCCATTACCTATAAATACCAAAAACCCACACCCTTTTCATCCATCATACAAAAATTTCATCCTTGGCTATAATTTTCCCCCCCAATCCATCGGCTCCTAAAAGCAGAAAAAAAGAAGCCCGCTGAAGAAGAATCCGGCATCGGAAAAACCTTCCGACGATAAAGCTCCGGCGGAGAGAGAAGACGGAAGAAGCCAAGCTGGGTAAGAAGCTTTCGACGAAGCGATGTTGTGTTGGCATCGGAGAGAAAAAGAAGAAGGAAGAAGGTTAAGAAGAGTTCCGAGGACGTTATAAGGATCTATATAATTCAAAGTGCTTTGAAACACGTGCATCTGATATTGGGAATTTCAAAGCAAAGCGATGGGGATAATGAAAGTTTTATTAACGAATATTTGAGAAATTAGGCTCAGGAATCTTCTAAACTTGCGAGGAACAATAAGAAACCTACAATTGCGTCTAGGGAAATTCTAACTGCTGTTAGATTGGTATTGCCTGGTGAATTGGTAAGGCATGTGTTTTCTGAATAGGCAACTAAAGCTGTTACCAAGTTTACAAGCTCTTAAAAATTTGTTATTTTTGGGAATTGGTCATTACGGTTTCGTTATCATTCAATTGTTTAGAGTTGATAAAAAAGATTTGTTTTTCTTTTTAAATTTTCTTTATTTCTTATATTCTAGTTTTGATGGGATGATGTAAAATACAATGCTGTTCCTAATCAATGAAATCTACCTTTATTATATTGTTTGTGGATTGCTGGCGTTACACATTGAAATATTTGTTTAGTTAATATGCGTAGCATATTGGGTTGGGCATTTGTCCTGCAATTATTACCATTTTGCTGTATTTGTTTTTGATAAATTCCTCTGAATAATCTGTTTGGTATTGAAGTATAGTTGATTTCTTGATTCGGTGAAGTTATCTGTGTGTATGATGTTACTATGCTTCAACTTGAGCATGATTTGAACTTGTATATAAAAGAAAGAAATATGGGTGGAATTAATCATCACCAAAGGAGTCGCTTTCTCTAGCTTTGGAAGAGACAAAACAAACACTTGTATATAGAAGTATCATTATGTATCAACAAATGTGCCGTTAACGTAAACATAATTTAAAGAACAATGAGAAACTTCCTCAAAAAAAGAAGAGAAGAAGAATAATGATGAGTATACAAGTCCAGCTTGCTGAAGGATGATACAGTGTTCACCTTCTATGCAATCAAGCCAGTCACTTTATGAGAACACCATCCTCTTGACTTGTGATGCAATTGTCAGTGTATTTTCTTCTTATTTTACTTGGATTTGCTGCACTTGCTATGAGGGTCTTTTGAAACAGCCTCTTCAGTCTTCACCACCGTGAGGTAGTGGTAAGGTTTGCTTACACTCTACCTTTCCCAGATTTCACTTAGCGGGGTTTCATTGGGTGTGTTGTTGTTACAAAGACATTTCTCAATTTGTATACATTCTTTTTCTCACAATTGTTCCAATTATTTTACTGGGTTCTAAACAGTCTTTCCAATTAATTTCATCATTTTGAAGTGTTTGTGATATGAAGGATGACCGCTTGAGAGACAGAGACCTGGTAGTAGTACTATTGAGTGATCTCACGAGTTTCTCCTGGTCGGTGAGTGTGTGGAAGAAGTGGCAATGATAACCGTAAGGACAGGGATCACCATTGAGGACTATGCAGCATACCTCTGTCTTGTAGAGCGGGTGGCGAAGGATAGGAAGAAGATCCTCAATGCCATGAGCAAATTGGTACAGGCTTCTCCATATGGATGTGCCCCTGTTTCTTGGCATTGGTTGCGTAGCTCCATCTTGAACATGCCCTGATTGTAACTCTCTACTTACACCTCTACTTCGGTGGTTGCTCTTCCTTGTTAACCTCCTTCCACATCAACCCTTGCTGTATCAACACTAAAGATATGTGTTGGGCTCCTTTGTAATTCGTGAGTGCTCTACTGTTCTGCATATCTCGTTTTCCTAGTGAGTGTAGCTGTTATAAAATATTGAAGAACAAGGAAAAACACTCACTTCAAGGTAGCTCCGTGTTTTGATTACTTGTTATAATAAACCTGAATAGATAGGATAAAAGTTGTAGACTGGCCTTTTGTAATTCAAATCCTCCATTTGCATATTTTCATGATGTGCTTTAGTAAATTGATATGTATCTTGTCCATTTGCTCTTGTTTCTAATTACATAAAAAATTAAATCGGTTTTGTCATGCTGTTATGTGTCGTAAATCTATCTAATCTATCCAAAGACAATTTGATTAACTGAAATTCTCACTTTATGTTAACCAAGAAGCCTGGTTAAACTCTTTGAATTGTATAACTTTTTAGTCAAGTAATAAAACAAAGTGACATTGGGGACTAAGCCTGCAAGTATGGACCACAACATCAACGAACTGAGAAACTTAACTAATCCTCTTTAAAAGATTGAAATGACTTAATCTTTTCTGGTTGTTTTGTGGAGTAATGTCTCCGATAGTCGTTGGATTCCTATATGATAGGTTGGTTGAATTTTGAGACAAAACACTAGAGTGCTTCTTTGTATTTGTCCTAAACCCTTGATGACATAGTTTACTTGTGTGATACCGTGTTGCTATATTTTGATGAATTTTTGAGACTAACACTTAAAATGCTTTCTTTTTCTTTGCACATTTGTTCTCGCCTTGGTGGACAAAGTTATTGGTAACGTGGGCAGAGGCAAGTCTCCCGTGGATTAGTCGCGGTCTCAAGGTTATCAAAAATAACAAAGTTCGAATGTTGAGTGCTCAGGAGTAAAAAAGGATTTTGAGGATCTAGATTGCAACTGTATGTTTGTTTGTATGGGGACCGTTTTTGTTGTGTCCCGTGTCTGTTAGATTTGTCATCTGCAATATGAGCTTCTTTTTATTATTTCTTGAGCTGGGTGAAATTTATAACCAAACTATTTTTCCTTGTTGAATAAAAGAGTTCGCTTCGTTCTATTTATGAACTCTTCTTTCTCTAGAAAAAAATTATATTAATAAATCGTATTTTAGGAAAAAAAATATATACTATAAAAAAATTCTCTTACCTAGATACATATAAAATTCTCTTAAAAAAATATATATAATATATATATATATATTATCAAAGAGAATCCCAATACTTGCACATAATATTTTTTAAATGATTTTTTTTGCATCTAATCCTTTCAGAATCATTTGATCCCACTATATAAATATTTTCAAACTTAATTTCTTGGTTTGCAAGAAGTCAATTTCTTTGGTTATGCCAAAAAAAACCTATAAACTAACAACACAAAAAATTTAAATTAGAGGAATAAAATATTTTTCTTTTATCCATATCCTTCTAATTTTTTTAGGTAAACCTTGATTTCTTCTTTTCTCGATGTAGCTAAGACATGACAAATTAAAAAAAATTATTTTTCAATTAGTTTCTCACTACAAATAGACTGAAGGTGATCCTTGTTATTTTTTGAATAGTTAAGAAATGGTTTCCTGCTCAATTAGATAATATAATAATGTAACATTAAATTTAGTTTATAGTTTGATAAATAATTTTAGCTAAAAACTCTAAAAAGAACCCATAACTTTTTCTTTTTCATCGTGATGCAAAAAAGGTAAAAAAAAAAAAAACATCCAATTATGTTTTTTTTTTTTGTGAACAAGTGGTAAAACTCTTTAATTAAAACAGTTATGTAAAATTGCTATGGTACAAATCCTCAATTCTATTATCCATCTCTTTTAGAAACTTAAATCTAAGGTTTACCTATAATTAAACCTTATAATTTAGTAATTTCTCCTCCCCATAAACTTTCTCTATAATTAATACATATATTCTTTTAAGGGCGAATGGTCAATATCCCCTACACTATTTGAAAAGGTTTAATATCATACCCTCCTTTTAAAGTTGGTCTATTTATACCCTCGCCCGTCCAACTTGTTGGTCTACCTATCCCTTTGGACGTTATTTTGCCAACGGAATCCAACCATTTTACTTTTTATTTAAATGCCAAATGGATTTTTCCACGTCATTTTATTATGCTCACTGACATTTATATTAAGGAAAAGGATCAAATATGCCCCTAAACTATTCGAAAGGTCTAGATGATCCCCCGTTTTAAAGTTGGTCCATTTATACCCCTCGGCTTTCCAAATTTGTTGGTCTACATATGCCTTTTGGTGTTAGTTGTCATTCTAATTCGCAAACTCATTTACTTTTCTTTAAATCAAATGGAAGTTTTTCACATTTTTTTATATATTATTACTTGACATTTAATATTAAAAAGAGAAAGGGGTCTTTATGCCATTTTTTTGTTTCCTTTCTTCCTAACTAATCCGACTAATTTTAAAACACATATACAACGCCCGGTCTTTTAAATATCTAATACACCCGACCCTTTTTTAAATACCCTCTATGGGTCGGATTAGGGCATAATGAACCATTTAATGGCGAACACTATGTGCTCTGATTGGAACCGCCGAGGAATCTGGCACGACACTAACGGCAAAGGAAGTCCGAGGTTTGAAAAGCCTTTTGGCGCAACACACGAGCTGGAGGCCAACCTGGCAGCCAGGGCTAAGAGCAGAGAATTCACCGCAACAACGTTATAAGCACAACTGCAACTTGGCACCAGACGATGAGATGTAACTAACAAAACAATAATTCACACCATATATGAGTCGGATTAGGGGCATAATTGAAGACCATTTAAAACATACGTATATGGGTGGTTTTAAAATTTGGATCGGATAGTTAGGGCATAAGTGCCCCTTTCTCTTTAATATAAATGTAGTGATATATTATAACACTGATTGTGAAATCCATTTGACTGTAAGAAGTAACAAATGATTTGGATATTCGAGGTTGACCAACTAACACTTATCCAAGGGCATATGTAGACGCAAGTTTGACGGCGAGGTTATAAATGGACCAAATTTTTAAACAATGGTATAAAGAGGGGAAGGAGAAAGGGGAGAGTCTATTGGGAAGGACATAAGATGAAATTTGGTGGAGAAAGAGTGTGACGGGGTGTTTGTGCGCGATAGATGTATGGGGGAGGTGGAGGGAGTGGGGGTAATGGAGTAGGGGGGGGTGAGAGGAGGGGGTAAGGGGTTGGGGGGAGGTGGTGTGGAGGGGGGGGGTGGGGGGGGGGGGTTGGGAAGGGCTGGACCCCACACTCTTTACTCCCCAACCACCTCTGACCTGCTCTTTCTCACCTTTTTGTTCCCCCATTGGCCACCCTCGTTTTCGTTCATTTTTTTACGGAACCACTCACGCGCGCAGTTGTTTGGCCGCCCCCCCTTATAGCTTCAATGCCAATCCAGCAATTGGTGGCAGATCACGCCAACAAAAGCCCCGCACGTCTTACACCGCTCTCGGGGAGGGGTCATACACTTTAAGCACAGGGGCGGGCAATCTTCCATTTGATACGTATGTATTGTGTGGAAATGAGACTAAAGTAATTTTGTGGCGACAGAAATGCGGGAACGTGCGGGGTGCTAACAGTAGCTGTGGGAGTGACGTTGGTGAGGTGGGAGTCTGACCTTTCGAATATTTGGGCAGATTTGACCATTTTCCCTTGGAATAGAAATTCAAGTAATAATCATAAAAATGACTTGAAAAATCCATTTGGCCGTTAAATAAAAGTAAAATGGTTGGATATTTCCGAGTTGGCAACTAACGCCAAGAGGCATATTAAGACCAAGTTGGATCTGCGAGGGTATAAATGACCAAACTTTAAACGAGGTATATCTAAGCTTTTCAATAAGTTTATGGGCATATTTGATCCTTTCTCCTTCTTTTAATTATATATATAAATTCTTCCAAAAGTTTTTGAATTATATTTAGATTTACTCAGTTCAAATGAATCAGCCCTTAATTAATACGGATGCACAAGGCGTTTTACACGAATAAACAATAGTGACTAAAATTTTACCTTTAAGAAGGGGAAAAGATATTTCTCTTCTAATTAGCTAGTGACACATTAATGTAATAATATATAATATCACTCATATATAGTTTATCAGAGAATTTTTACATTAGCAAAAATATTAACCATTATATTATATATATAAAAAGCTCCTTATTTATTTGTCATTGGATTAATTTTTCTAACTTATAATTTTTCGGGACAATATTTGGTGAAGTTTAAAATTAAAAAAGTATATTTACATTGAAGATGTAAAAAAGTATGTGGCTCTTGCTGCCCTTAATATTGAACAATTGTTAATTTTAACTTGATAAATGTTAGTAAGATTTTGTGAGTGAAAATAGTTTATTTTGATTTGAACATATTTTCTTAGCATATTTTTCATATTTCGCTAGCTTTTACCATAATGAAGTTTAGTATTTAAAATACATGAATAAATCATTATTTAACAATTTTAAACAAACTTCAATAATCAAACAAATACTCATGAATATAATTTTTTTTTTCATTTGTGCAAAAGGTAATTTTAAATATGATGTAAGAATCTCTTATAGTATTTCTAATCTAGTTTTGACAATCTATCTTCCTCTTTGTGTTATTTTAGAAAAAAACAATTAATTGATGAATTTGGAAAGAGTATTACTCTTCTATTTATTAAGCTTTTTTAGATAATAAATCAAAAAAAAAACTTACTTATAATCGAACCTCCCTTTGAGTAATTTACCTAAACAATCCCCCATGAACAATCTATAAATTAAAAAGTGTTAAGCAAATAATAACACAATTTGGATAAAAGCTATATTTCACTTAAGGATTGCCAACAACAAAATTTCAATTAACTACACGTTCATCAAGTTCTTTGTTTTAGTGGCTTTGTCTTCGCGATTACGTATGGATGTACTAATTATTCTTCTTTTTCTTTTGTTTGTTCGCTCACATATTTCCAATACACAAAGAAAAAATATTGTTCTCATTTTTTACCACAAATTTGTGTTATATTAAGATTTATGATTTGGTTATATACATATAATAAAAAAGATACTATTATAAGCAATTTTAGTGTTTGTATCTTTCCAATTCAAGTGTATCTTAGAGCGTCACCATATTACAATCCCTACTATATCTCCTTTAAATGATCCTTTAATAATATTTGTACATAACATAGGGAGTCCTCATCTATTTTCTAGTTAAATAAATTATAGATGTTTTGTTTAAGTTCAAACTTTAGTTCTAGTATTGTTTCACATTTCAATGCGAGCTGAACAACATAATGTAGATCTCCCTTGGATCGTCCTTAACTATTTTATTAAATATGAAATTAAATGAATGACTTATTTGTTCCTCGATTAACAATAGAATGTGTTTGAACATTGGATATACATACCTTTGACTCTCAAATCACCTTAATTCCAATATTTACAAGAAATAATTACTAATACAACATCTTGTTTTCTTTCCTTCAGGCATAGAGAGTTCCATGTGCAATCCTGGTATTGAAATTAACCAACACAATTAGGAATGAGTCAACGACCAACAAGTATGGAATGCAACTGTTTCAAATACATGTTCATGTACTCCCTACTTCAAGTGAAATTTGAGTAGCCAAATTTTTTGATTCTGTCACTCAAATTAACACTACCACATCTCCAGTCTCTATGAATATCTATGATTTTAATGGTTTTTTTGGGGTCTTCCAAATTTATGCACAAACAAGTTTAAATATTTTATTATCGGAATAATCTCAATGTTTACGCCTAAATGCTTTCAGAGCTTTGTTCATGTAACATATATGAAAGAGGAATGTAAATATTTCCTTTCTACAATTTTAAAAACAAAAAAATATAAAATTTGTCATTGTGTTTTGTTTGTTATTTCAATGGTTCCTTTTATTAACAATACAATTGACTTGATTGTCATTGCATGTATTAACTATAAAATTGTGATGAAATTCAAGTGTTTATTTGATTTTACTTTTTGAGGCGATCAAAGATAAAAAATCATGTATCTCAAATGATATGAAAAATCTACTATATGCCTTATATTAAGTGATTGTGGACCATGGGGGTTCAAAAGTAGGAAATTGATATGGGAACTAAAACTTCAAACAATACGTTGAATGGTTTCTGTTTGTTATCTATTTTACCAAGAACCATGAAACTTCAGTCTGTCTGAGAATTTTCATTTAAGAGGATCAAGGATGGGACCAATTTACAATTTTGTTGATGTAATTGGAGAGGTGAAGAATGACATATGCTTTTCATGAATTTTAACTTGCAAGACGCCTATGAATCTTATTATTTGTTAATGTAATGTAGATAGTCTTAGACCACAATGGTCATTTTTCACGAGTGTTAATTTCCCCAACACACGCAAGTTACGTGGTCGTATAAGTATGTTTACAGTCAGTCCACATATTGACGTAATGATTAATTCGTCAAATCAATTCAATGTATATTTCAAAATATAAATAGTTTATAATTTACTCTTTTTTAAAAAAAAATAATATTTTTATATGTTAATAACGCACATAATAACAAATTTAATTATATACAAATCAGCAAAATTTATATTATTGGAATTTAAGGTAACGCTAGTTTTTTTATGGTTAATTAATATCCGTTTTATAATTGGAGGAACTAATCTTACCTCCGGGACTTGGAGAGATTAAATTTATTAAGGATAACAGCATGAATTCTGAGACTCGAATAGTTTCTTTGTGTTTTTTCTTCATCTTTATTATTTTCTGGTTTGTATCTGATCCAGGAGTTTCCGAGCACGCCCACACTCGTGGCTCATTCGATTACCCTTACTTCCGAATCACACAAGTTTTCAATCATATGTTTTTTTTTTAAAAAATACTCATTCTTTATTCATGTGGGGACCGTTGGGTTTTAAAATGTGTGAACACCAAGAATAAAGGGATGAGAAAGTTGTGAATCTCCTGAAGGGTTTGTCGCTTTGCCGTGAGGTTTTGGACCTTTAGAAAGGTTGTGTCCCTTTCTAAAGTTGTGACCATTTAAAGGTTTTGTGCCTTTATCCAAAGTGTTAATGACCTTTCTAGAAGGTTGTATCTTTTCCTAAGAGTTGTGCATTTACCCTTTGTTGGCATAAATAGAGAGATTGGTCTCTCATTTCTCCATAGAATTGAATATTCCTTCTTTTTCAAATATTGTTACAAACCAACTCAATCGATCATGTCCTGTGCAGGTGATTTGTTTGCTTGCAATTTTGAGTTCGTTGAAAATTATTGAAGTTTGAGATCCAATTACTTGTTTTAAGTCGGTTAATCCTTTCAATCATTTGGGAGGAATTATCTGCAACCTTGGGTACTTGAGGGGATTAAATTCCTACAGAACACACAGAGAATTTGTAAACTCGATATAGCTCTTTTGTGTTTTTTCTTTCATCTTTTATTATTTTTCCTGTTGTCAATCTGAATACATGAGGTTTACATGCACTCCCAACACTCGTGGACTCACTAAATAGATCTTACAACAAATTATGTGTGAAAAATCTTTAGTTACATTGTTGACCCTATTGAATATTTAATATTTTTTTTAATCTATAGAGAATAAAAATGTTAAAATAACTCAAATTACCAAGTTTTATATCACATCTTTCCTATTTGCTAACACTAATAAAGTAATTATATAGTACGTAACATTTCTTTAAAAAATAATAACAAACCGCGTAGTTCGCTTCATATTTTGTCATTTGTCTCAAGACTTATTATTATTATCTAGCTCTTTGAAGTAATTTATTATTATTCCTTATGGGAAGGGGGGTTGGGAATGTTAGTATTATAATCTATAAGGTTAGTTTATTTTTCTTTAGAGTTAAATCGGATAGTATGATAAAAAAAAATATTTTTGGAAAGTATTTCTTTCTATAGAAAATAAGATATTATATTATTTTTTATATTAGTATATTATTTACTATATAAAAAATTAACCATAGATCCATATTACTTTGCGCTCCATGTTTTCGAGACTTAACGTCTCGTCCCACACAAATAAAAAATGCATCATCTCAAACCTCTACCTTTTAAACTACTGATAACATTGTTAATATATATATATATAATATATAATATAAATATATATATCTATATATATATCTATATATATATCATATATATATATAATATATATATATATAGATTATATATATATATATATATATATATGTCATGTGACATTTTTCTACTAATTTAAACACATAAAACATAACGAATCCCCTTCTTTTTTTTTTTATCGTGATGCAAAAATACATCAAAAAAGCACTTTGTTAGTGGTACAAAACTCTTTAACAACACATTTTGTAAAAATTGATATGGTAAATACTCATTCTATTTCTATCTTCTCTTTAAACAAATTAAAATATCAGCTTACAAATATAATTAACCTTATATTCAGTATTTACCTACAATTGATCCAACCCCTAAACTAATCTATATTTATACATATATTCTTATAAATAACATATATTCATCCAAATTTGAATTATATTAATATTCATTTCAAGGAATCAGCCCTTAATTAATACGGATGCACAAGGCGTTACAAACACAATACAATATAATGACCTAAATTTTCTCTCTTTCTAATTATGCTCGGGTGACACATCTTAATGATAATATAATATATAAATACCTTATATATTTATCAGAGAATTTTGGTTTTTCTTATCAAATAATTAACATTATCTGGTACTAAAAAACTCCTTAGTTTATTTTCAATTCAATTATTTTCTAATTTATAATATGTTATCGAGCATTGGGGCCAAGATAAACTTAAAAATATCATTTAAATTTGAGATGTAAAAAAAATATTTGGATATTTGTCAAGCACTATATACGAACTATTAATTTTAGGGAAAATTGTGATATAATAGCAAACTAATAATCTAAATTAAATGGAAATAGCTATGGGTTTTGCTTTAATTGTGGCTCCATCGCAACGTTGGCAAAAATGTGCCAAGCGTCTCTCTCCCAAAGTCTCCTTCGCCACTACTCCCCCATATCTCCGCCTCTCTCGCTTTATACACAAGAAGTGTATAATTTCTGTTTCTGTGTTTGTAGAAAGCGAGAGAAAATTGGTAATATACACATGCCAAAAATGTTATCTTTGTGTTTATACACTTAATTATATAATTTACAAGAAACATTTTCCTATTCAATACTTGCAGAGAAAAAGGCCAAAGATTTACAATTGGTTGTTATGGTATTCCTCCTTGAAGATGTGTGTCACACTTGTACGACATTCATGTTGATCATTCACTAATTTACAACAGATCCTACAATTGTGTTCACCCAAAGCAAGCTCAATCTCAACAAAGAAGTGGTTAACCACTTCACGGATTATGCATGAGTAATTCTTTACACCCCAGGTAGGGTAATGTGGTTGCTGATGCTTTAAAAATTAGGTTATCCACCCAAATAGGGAGTACCTCCTAATGTTTTGAGGAGAAACTATGGAGTTACTAAAGGACGTGCACATACTTTCACCCACGCTAGTGGGAGTCAGACTTATTGATTCCGCATAGAAGGAATAGGTGACTCATGGGTTTGAACATCAAACCCTAGTTTGTAAGGAGCTTAAAGACATAACAAAATTTATGTGGTTCAAACCCATTAATGAACCCAGCTATGGTATAGGGTTGGTAAATACTCATGTGACTTAATTGTGGCACACCTATTGTACAGGTTCTTTCATTGTCGTGACACTAAATTGTGGGGTACTGTATCGCTGGTAACATGTAATTTAACCCCCATACTTTAAGCATTTTTTTTTGTTCAACCGTTTAATTAACTAAAACTGAGAAAATTAAAAACTATGCTTTAAAAGATATTTTCCTTTATTCCAAACACACTGTGGCAAATAGGCAATTACATTAATGTAAATTTATTTTCGAGAACATTTAAATTACCAAACATAAAATGAATTCAAATAATGTTTTCCTTTCTCATAACATACTCGATGCAAACAAGGCAATTATAGTAAATGTTAAAATTATTTTCCTAAAAACGTTAAGTCCACAAAGAACATTGAAAAGATATTTTCTTCCAAATATGTTGTTCATTTCTATCAAGACACACTCCTGTTTCAAGAAAGAACAATGATTTAATTACAAATTCATTTTTCTAATCATCTATGTCAACAATAGAAATGGAAAACTCATTCATATTTCTAATCTAGTTTTGACCAAATCTCTCTCTTTGTGCAGTTTTCGAAAAAACAATTCAATTGACATATGGTAAATCCTCTCATTTTATTATTCTCTCTTTAGAAAATTAATCTAAGTTTTCCCCTATAATAGAACCTCCCTTAAATTAATTAACTAAATCCGCCCTCCCATGAAACAATCTATAAATGAACACTTGACTAAGGGGAAAATTAACACAAAATACGATAAACACAATATTTTACCAAAGAATTCTCAATGACAAAACATTCATCAACTATTTTTGTTTAGTTCTCTGCTCCTCCCCCCCCCCCCCCCTCTGCCTTGCTTTCATGTATGAAGGTCTATTAACCTCATCTTTTTTTTCTTTTACTTTATGAAATCCACGCTTTGTACCTAGAATTCTGTAATGAGTACTACTTCTACATGAAACATGCTATTTTTTTATTAAGTACATTACGTGCATACTTTATCATATGGTTTTGCACTTTTTAATAGAATCGAAAACATTACAGATCCCCTCTAACCATGTTTATCCGTACTGATAAATTTCCTTCACTATTTTACTAAAAATGAAACAAAAATGATCTTATTTTGCTACTTCCATTGAAAAGAGTCATGTGGACAAAATAGAGATATTTTTCATAACTTTGCATTTTTTAATTGACTTATATATATTCCCTTAATACAATATCACAAGACATGAATTACTAATATAAAATCTTGTTTTCTCTCTTTTCTTCCTTTTTCATGCTTGAGAGTCCCTATGCAAATCCTGGAATTGAAATCCGACAAACAAATTAGGAATGATTCAAGACAACAAGTATGGATGCAACTTGTTTTCAAATACATTTCTGTACTCTACTTCACGTTAAATTGAGTATTCCAACATTTTGATTCTTCACTCCAATTAACACTACCATCATCTCCAAGCTCATGATGAATATCTATGATGTTAATGGTGGTCTTTTCCCATGTATGCACAACACGTGTATTTTTGTATTTAGGCTGGAAATACTGCTCGATGTTAATCTAACACTCTACGGAGGCTTGTTCATGAACATATATATGGAATGTACTAGTACCAGAAATTTGGATATGAGTCAATCCCATAATTTAGATCACATATATTTAAATCTTGTCTATACTTATCAAGATGATTTCCTCCTACTTTATTTTAATTATGAACATTAATTGTATAACTTAGTAGAAGCGACAAATTTGAATTCTTCGTGCATGAGTTAGATAACTCCGTTCATTAGAAATTGTTTTATTATTCAGTAATTATTAACACGATAATTTATTCAAATAAATATTATTATCAGAAATAAAAAAAATAGTCTTTACGTATATAAATGGAAATAAAATCTTGAACTCAACAACATGATAGCATACTCGGATTTTATCTTTGAACCGGGCAAGAAGATGCTTACTCAATAACCCTGAGATTTGGAATGTTTCATCAAAAGGCTAATTCAATATTTTTCATAATATGTGATTTATTTCTTCACTAATTAATTTACAACAAAGACACACATCCAAATAAAAATGATGCATGAGTAAACGCGAGATCTACTAACATAAGTACCTACCATAACCTCCCAACCTATGTAAGTATCTTCTACTACCCCCTTAGTTTTTATGGAATTGTTCGATTCAAAAGAGATCTCACAAGGCTTAAAATCAACCCACCCACCCACCCGCCCATTCAACAAATTCTCAAAATTCTTATCCGAAGCATCCAAAAACCCTGCAATTGATCAAATCAACTTAACGGCTAAATTCCACACGAATTCCACAACTTAAGACCTCAAATCCTTGCAATAGTAATTAAGAAATAAATCTACTAGTCTCTTTAATCAGAATAAAATTTTGTGGACGGATGAATTGAACATTCCCATTTTGTTCAACACTTTGAAACTCCAAAATACACTGAAAATCTTTTTCTTAAACAATTTCCTTTTCAACAATCGAACTTACCAAAATTCTCAAGTTTTAACTCACGTTCAAAACAAACTTTCAAACCAATCATGGATCACCGGGGTCACTATCAGAAGGGCAAAATGATAATTTTCACGAAAGCGATTTCAAATGACCGACCGAACATTTACATTATACAAACCTACAAAATAAAGGCGATAAAATACGGCTTTTTAGCGGCAATGACATTTAGTCGCAATAGCTCTATAATATACCTCTCATAACCTGTGTCCACTTCGCCTTTATCTTTCTATTTTTTGGAAATGGTCTCCTCACCGGCTATTTGCTTTTTATTGGTACCTATGCGAGGAGTCAATGTTTTTTGTCCCAAATTGGGCGGTGGGGCTGCCTTCTCGTTGTCGGCGGCCTTTTCGTATTGGCGCCCGGTTAGTGGTGCTTTTATCGGGTATGTCCTCGCCTGTACCGAAAGCCCGTGTTCTTCATTTTATGGTATTAGATTGTGGCATTCATGTTAGTTGCTAAAGGTATTCAATTCAGTATAAGTATTGTCTTTAAAACGCCATTGATTTAGTGATAAAAATCTAATTCTAAATAAATAAGCCGCTAGAAGGTAATACTTTTTTTGTCGATTTTTTTGCGACATTGTGCTGTGGTGTTTAAGGTTATTCATTCGTTTAACGAGGATCTATTATCGAGTCCCGAAACTCAAAGGGTAAAAAAATCTTAAAAAAAATTCCAACGGTATATACATTTTTCATTAAACCAAAAGGGGTTAAACAGGGGGGGGGATACGGGGGCGGGGGGTCAGGCCTAAAGGGGGGGATGCGTGGGGGGGGGGGGGGGGGGGGGGGAGGGGTGGGAGGGGTAGGGGGGGGGGGAGGGGGGGGGGATGGGCGAGTGGGGCGGAGAGGGGGGTGGGGGGGGGGGATGAAGGAGGGGAATGTGTGGGGGGGAGGAAAGGGGGGGGGAGGGGGGTGGGGGGGGGCGTGTGAGGGGGGGGGGGGGGTGGGGGGGGGTAGGACAGGGGGTGTGTGTGGGGTGGGGGGGTGGGGTGGGGGGAGGGCGGGTGGGGGGGGGGGGGGGGGGGGGGGTGGGGGGGGTCGGGGGGGGGGGTTGGGGGGGGTGTGGTGGGAGGCTGGGGGTGGGGGGGGGGTACGCCTCTATTTACTTGCGGATGAAAAAGTACAATCCTGCCCTCCGCAGCGATTTTGCCAAAAAAATTTTTTTTAATAAAAGAAATGACATCGCTGCTCAAGCATCGATTTCAAAATGTTTTCTTCTTCTTTTCAAATCGCTGCCATGGCATCGATTTAACATGTTTTATTTTTATTTTTGTGTGTTTTTTTTGGTTTACAAAATAAGGTATATCGCTGCTAAACGGGCACGATTTACGAAAATTTTGTTGTTTTTCTTTCAAATCGCTGCGAGTGCAGCGATTTATTAAAAAAAAAAATAAACATTTTGAAATATAAATCGCTGCTCTAGCACTATTACAAAAAAAAAAAAATTTTTTTTTTTTTATGTAAATCGCTGTCTAAGAGCAGCGATTTAACAAAATAATTATTTTTTTTTTTATAAATCGCTACTTCGGCATGACGCTTTATTTTCCCCCCCCCCCCCTTCCCTGTTTCTTCTCTACCAAACCTGTCCTGCTCCCAATGTCTTTATCCCTCCCCCTTATTTATTTTCCCTTTCCCTTCTGTTTCTCCCTTCTAGGCCCCTCTCCCTTCTTTTCCCCCCCTTCCCCCACGATTCCCTCTCTGTTCCTTTCTCCCCCCACTCTTCTCGTTCCCTTTCCCTTTCCTCCTCTTTGCTTCCCAACTCTCCTTCCATCGTTACCCTAGCATTTCCCCTCCCTGCGCCCCCTTCTTTCCTTCTTTCTTTTCCCCCCCCTTCGCTCCTTTGCTCTTTCTCTCTCTCTCCCTCTCTCAGCTCTCCTTCTCATCTCTCATCTCTCTCTCTCGCTTGGTCCGTTCCCTTTCCTCCCTTTGCCTTCCCCTCCATTCCTCTTCCCCTTCCCCTGCCCCCCTTCTTTCCCTTTTCTTTTTCCCCCCCCCTTTCTCTCCTTTTTCTCTTCTCTCTTCCCCTCATCTCTCATCTCTCTCTCGCCTCTCTCTCTCTTCTCTCTCTCTCTCTCATTCCTCTCTCTCTCTCTCTCTCTCTTCTCTCTCATCTATCTCTCTCTCTTATATATCTTATAACGTGCACGGCCTCCCATGACACTCGATAACTTTGTTTTTTTCTCGTCCCTAGTTGAAGACGTTTGCCCATGTACACAGTCCCATTAACTTTCATCTATCCATTGGCCCTTTCTCCTTCATCTAATCCTCATATTCATATTCCGGTTCCAATCTTCCATCTCCCACCAATTTAGGTAAAAACATTTTAAATTATGGGAGAGTCTAGCCAAAATTTCAGTCATTTGAATGTTTCTGTTTCTTTTCTCACGGATTTCACTATAGGTAAATAAAGTAATGTTTTCTTATTTCCTTAAATTATTTTTCTTATATGTAATATTTTATATTATTATTTTTTATTAGGTATGATCAATTCAAAATGCAGTGAGTTAATTGTAACACAAATTGTAAATAACAATGTTAATGGGTGATGAACGAGTTGGTGAGTTGCACAATGATGACCTTCCGAGCATGAATTAACGACAAGTGATGATATGTTATGACGCGCGATGATATAATGTGGGATAAGCACCTAATGCATCCATGAGATCAAGGATTAATATCATTCTACATCTACAACGCGTTCCATACTTAGCTCCCACTGACGAAAATTCAGAAAGCTTTTTTAAAATGTACACGAGAGATGACGGTTCCATTTTCGAACGGCACTTATTGGAATTCAAAAATCCTAAACATAATCAGTCAGGTTCGATTGTTGAAGGACTAAATATTTTATAGTTTGTTTATTTCTTTAGTTTATTTGGCATGTTGATTAATTTACTTGTATTGCACCTAGGTATGTTTAAGTTATGAATAGATGCAAATGAAATATGTCAGTAAAGCATATAGTCCTTGCTATTAAAAAAGAATTATTTGTGATCAATCCAAAAGTAAGTTGAAGTTTATTCAGCGTCATGATTTAGGGTGTGATTGATGTCGGTTTTAGAGAGAATTTCAGCGGTATGGTGGAAGAACAGGAAAAATGATGGAACAACCGCATACTTGTCTTACATAACTAAAGTAGGATCATTTCATTTGAATGTGGATAACATGATTGTCACTCACCTTCTTAATCCTATGTTTCTGGCAAAATCCGGACCATAATATTAAGATGATCCGTGAAATTATCAAGGAAAACAATCATCACTATACTCCTAGTTTACGAAAGCACAAAAAAGTTCGAGAGAAAAGCCATTTCGAATGTTATGGTGATTTTGCAGTTCGATTTAAGGCTTACCTCGATAATGGCTGCACTACAATTAATTCATCCAGAGCCTATTACTTGAGTGGGAGCATCATTCCTACACAATGCAAGGTGTCAAATTTTTAAATTTCTTTTTTTGGGCTTTTAAACAGAGCATTGAGGGTTTTCAAAGTTGTAGGCCCTGATCATCATCGACGTGCACACGATCTTTATGGTTTGTATGATCTCAATTGTTATTGCGGTTGGAATTGATAGCGAATGGAATATTTTTTCCACTTGGCATATGCTTTAGTCCGTGAGAGTTTTGAGATCCTTGGTCATGGTTCTGTCTCAATTCATTATGGACACATGTAGTTTGTGAACGACAAGGAAGTGGTCTTTATTTCTGATCGTCATCAAGGAATCCCGTGCAGTGCGTTCAAATTCTTATGATTTGTTGCGTCCACCCAACACATATCATAGATTTTTGTGTTCGACACTTAAAAGCAAATGTTAAAAAAAAAAAAAAAAAAAAAAAAATAAAAAATTTGTAAATAGTGAACTCGAATCTAATTGGTTTGCTGCTACTGTCATCAGGAGAAAAAGGTTTAATGTCAACGGATGCAACAAATCAAACAGTGTCTCCTGTCCGCATATGAATGGTTAATGAATTTCCTTTGGAAAAATGGACGATGTTAAAAAGGATGTGGTCGTAGATGGGGGTGGCCATGACGACAAATGTGTCTGAGTCATATAATGGTTTATTGAAAAAAGCCTCGGGCGGCTTCCCCTGTGACTGCCATGGTTTCGAAGACTTTCAAGTTGATCGTTTTGTCGAAAAAAACAATCTTGCAATTCAATTACTTCAAGTAAATATGCCATGGCCACTTGCGATAGATTAAAAAATTTTATGATATTATAAAGAGCTCAAGGGCACACAGATATGATGACTACACACAGGTGATGGAGTTTTTTGAAATTCTTACTTTTGCTAATGATTTAAAGGTGGAATGTCACAAGGTTTTCTGCAAAAAGGTAAGAAATGTTCTTGTGGACAATGGAGAAACTACATATGCCTTGTTCGCATGCCATCAAAGTTTGTGACTTCGCGGAAATCGAGCCAAAATCTATGTAATTAAATTCTACAGTGCAAAATATTACAAACGAACATACAGTGAGACATTTTATCCAGTGGGTGGATGAAATGTATTGTGCCACCAGCTCTTTTAATTTAATTGCAAATACTGAATATTTTTGCCGGACAAGTTGGTACCAAGGAATAAGCCGACTTAAGAAATGATATGGATATAGCTCACGGCTCTCATGACTAAAATGTTAGTGTTTTGTAATGAGAACAACAGGTCACACAAGGCAACGATGTCCTACTCGTTTAAATATTTTGTATATGTTTTAATAAGTTAATGTGTTTTTTATATCTTGTTATTCATATTATGATAGATCTTTATATTTATTGTTGACATGAATTTAATTGCTTCCGCATTTTAAAAATATGTACTTAAACAAATAATAATTTTACCTAATATAAAAGTCTTGATTTGACTTAACCATAAAAAAGTATTGATTTGACTTATGATAACAATAAGTGATCCTGCAAACTTTTCAACATACAAAAATGGTTGACACAAATTAATTGATATGAGATAAAAAAAAGTAAATCCTGTCAAAAAACTACATGACTTCAAACAAACACAAACTTACAAAAATGTTGACAAAAAGTATTGATTTGACATAATGTATATCTTTTATATTTTTTGTTCCATGAATTTAATTTGTCCTGCGTGCATTTTAAATATTGTACGTATAATTCTTTACATTATTATTAATTACTGATTTGAACCTATGAAAAAATCCTGATTTTGACCTAATATAAAAAGTCATTGATTTGACCTAACTAAAAAGAAGTAGGATTGAAAAAGGATCGTGGTTTAAGTAGGGTGGGAAGGCGGGTGTTAGAATGAAGGGAGAGGGTTAAGGTGATCCTTTTGGTAGGTAGGGTGGGGGTGGGGATTTTATCTGTAAGAGAGGGGTTGGAGGTGTAGAATGGGATTGTGATTATTGATTTGAACCTATACAAAAAGATAAGTAAATTCAGCAACTGTTCAACATAATCTTCATTACTTTGTTCAAACTTTCACGAAACAACAAAATTTACTATTTTCAAAATTCGAATCTTCGGCCTTTTAGAATAAAGGTGCATAAAAAATTAGTCTTCTGATCCGAATCTTCTACATCTTCATTCTCATCTTCAGTTTCATCTTCATTTTCAATCTTCCTCATTTTGATAGTGACTGCTGTTCCACATCTAGTTGATTTGTGTAGCCTAGATGTCTCTCCGAGTGGATTTTGGTCTATTAGACTAAATTTTTGTGAAATCCCCCAGCTTAAATCTGAATCATCAACGCATTACCTATAATACATATAACATAATACACATAAACATGCTAAAATAAAAAAATTATAAAAAGTTAAAAAATTGTAGAAAAAATTATACTTACATGGAAATTCAATCTTCCACTTCCACCAAATTGATAAATTAAAATGTATCGGAATTCACGCAGAACACCATGTTGAAAACCCAGATTGAGAACCACTAATTGTTTCAAACCCAGATATTGGAACCTGCGGTTTACAAACCTACTGTTTGCTGACTAGAAAAATTCGGATTAGTGTTAGAGGGCCCTACAAGAAATCAATGTGGGATAATAGGCTCGGAGTCGCCACATAAGTGTAGAGGGCCCTGCAGAAAATCAGCTTTTCAACTAGTGGTCCTTCTACCTCTACGATCACCCTCTCTCGGTGTTGTTTTGTTCGTGGATCGGGCGAGATACTTGTACTGGTGGTGGTTCATCGTATTGAGTTTGGAGGATTGGTAATCATGATCAAAGCTCATCAATTCGGTATTCCCTGAAAGGCCCGCATTCATATGACTCCATTGAAATACGAGCGACTTCCGCTGCATATTGTCTCATCTCATTTTCATTAGATTGATTTTCATCATTTTCAATCATCCGAGCTCGACGATACTGCATTTCTGACCTCTAGCCTATAATGAATAAACAAATATTAATAAAAAGGTATTATTAAAAAAGAATTGACATATAATACTTTTGATTTTGTAATATACATACTAATAGCCTCATGTCTCCTGCCATGTGTTGATACCTTTTTTTACAACATGTTGTGTGGATTTCCAATGACCATGCGGGTTAATGCCTCATGTTACACGGAAGTTAACTGTTTGATCCTACAAATGGAAGGCGAAATATACGATTTTGACGTTGTCCCATAAATATTGTGTATAGTTAAATCACTTATCTGCTTGTTTTATTTTTGATCGGGGTGGTATTCACGCTTAAAAAATGATATTCGGATCGAAAATTGGGTAACCGGTCCAGGAATAATTTGGAAGGATAACCGCGAGGCTGTCTCAACAGGACGATCCACCATGTGCCACGGCACGATAAATCCATAAATCACAGTGGCACCTGTGCCATCCAGACACGTTTTCCTGGACAGACAGCCACCAGGCATCCATTAATAAGCAGGTCTTCCGAATAAGGCGGCCAAATAGGGGCTACTATAAAAAATATTAAGTAATATAATTATAAAACAGAAACATTGGCAGAAAAACTATATTCCTTATTTAAAATTAAAATAAAAGTAGTTAAAGTGTAATATACAATATTTATACCTGTTCATCAGTTAGATTATCAAGTACGGGGGTCTCTGCTAATCACACGGGGCTGATAGCGGGTCGTGGGGCCTCATTTTGATTAATTTTCTACGTCGCGTCCCTGTGGTAACGTGAGTGCAGTTAAGCCCTCAAATTGATGTGGTTCTTAGAGCTTTGGTCAATGGTGTGCAAGGGAGAGTAATTCTTTCCCAGGTGGGCCCAAATCCTACAATAAATAAATTCTCAATTCAACCATTACTTATAACATGCACTTCACTTTAGAAAGTGCATATTAGCGGTATGTATAGGTCAAGGGGAAAAATATTTAAGGTCAAAAAATATGGTATACCTCAGGACTAAAGAGAGAAATGCCACAAGACTCAGTGTGGGATTTGTGGTTTCAGGTTGACGGGACGTGTCCGGTGTCGGTCAGATTAGTCCAATATATGATATGCGCGCGTGCGGGTCCCCAGGCTGTGAGTGACAGTAAATCGGGTAAATTTCTCATTCATCAAGAGAGGTTCGCAAATTGAATCTTAGGGAGTGAATTAGAGTTTATCTCCGGTCAATATCTGTATCCACGCAACGGATACCCATACATAGAATATAATCTAGGAATCTTTGTTTGAACGTTTGCCTTGCTCATGGTGTGGGTTTTTAGGTTCTGTTAAGTGGAAATGCAGGAACCTTTCGAGATACTTCGAAGGTGGGGTCAAATTTTATGTATGTTGACAATCTACTAACAACTAACCCAAAAAACACTTAGGAGTGCGGGTAACATGTCCTGTAAGTGGGGGTGGGGGGTGTTTGGTACGAAAATCATTGCTGGGCTACCGGTAGGTAAGCCCGAAGATCAGGCGCGTAAAATTATGAGACGACCATCGACGACCAGTCGAGAAAAGGGCAAGATCTGGAAAGTTATGGAGCCCCGCGCCAGTTCGCATGGGAAAAGGATTATTGCCGGACGCCGTCTGGTTCAATTAAAGCAGAAAGGGTATCCGGGGAGTCAGACGCACAATACCAACAGCAAAGAATGCCGGTAAATCTACAGTTTCAAAGATGGAAGGATCCGAGAAGTCATGGAGGATATTGTAAAGGTTTGCCAAAATCAATATCCCCACGACCGTACAGAAGCAACTCGCTCTTCGTTTATGCGACCATGCCAAAGTCCTTTCCGTCGAACGATGGATGAACTTGAATGGGGTTTGTGGGTTTTTTGTTTTTTTTTTTTTAATACATCATTCTCTACTGGACCCGGATGTAGATAAATGATGATCCATATCTATCACAAACATCAAATTAAAATAACATTAATAATAGTATCAACGATTTGAAATATATCAACAATATCTATAAAAGTATAAATTAATAAAATAAATCTAAATAAAATAAAGTTAAAACTCAATCACCTTATCAGGAAATACTTTAAAAACTTTAGAAAATTTGAAGAATAACAAGAATTTTATATTGTTGGAAGATTGAAAGGTAGATTTGGATTGAGATTGAACTACCAATTTCTAGAATTCAAAGTATGAAAAATTGAAGTACCAATTCTTAATAGAAATTCAAATATGAGTACTATTTACACGAATGTGAATATTTTTTTTAAAACTTACAATAAAAACAAAGTTTTACTATGGTGATGTCCATCCACGTTAACTTGTAAATTTTCTCTTCAAATTATACAAATAAAAACAAAAATTTACTATTGTATGTGATACTTTTATATTATATACTACTATATATATCTATCTCTATATATATATATATATATATCTATCTCAATAAAAGTATAGTATTTTGTTTTTTAAAAAAAATTAAATAATTTTTTCTCATTTAATTTTAAATTAATTAATTTGAATTCAAATCTTATGTTAAAATTTAAATTCAATATATATATCTAATATATATATATATATATTATTATATATATCGATATATCTCTCTCTCCTCTCTCTCTCTCTCCCTCTCCCGATCCTACTTTTGTTTTCCCTCCCCCCCCCCTTCCTCCTTTTCTCCTTTCCTTTTTCCCTTCCTTCTTTGCCTTCCCCTCTTTTTCCCTTTCCCTTTCCTCTACCTCTTTTTTTCGCCGCCCCTCTCTTTCCTTCTTTTCCTTTTTTCCCTCCTGTCTCTTTTCTTCTCCCTTCTCCCCCCTCGCTTCCCCTTTTTCCCCCCCCTTTTTCTTTCCCCCCTTAGCGTTGCTCCTCCTCCTCCCCCCTTTTTTTTTTTTATTCCCTCCCTCGCTGCCTCCGCTCCTCTCTTATTCCCCCCCCCCTCTTTTTTTTTGCTCTCCCTCTCTCTTCTCTCTCCTCTCTTTCTCCTCCCCAAAAAAAATTATTTTTGTAATCGGCTGTCTCTAGCAGCGATTTACATAAAAAAAAAAATTTTTTTTTGTAAATCGCTGCTAGAGCACGATTTACTTATTCAAAATGTGTTTTTTTTTTTTTTTTAATAAACTAAATCGCTGCACATTGCAGCGGATTTTAAAGAAAAAAAAAAAATTTTCTTCGGGTAAATCGCCTGCCCGAGCAGCGACTATACCCTTATGTTTTAAAAAAAAAACAAAGAAAAATAATGTTAATCGCTGCCGCTGGCAGCGATTTGTAAAAGAACATTTTGAAATCGCTGCTTTTGAGCAGCGATTTCATTTTTTATTAAAAAAAAATTTTGGCAAAATCGCTGCTGAGGCAGCGATTGTTCTTTTCACTCGAAGTAAAATCGCTTGCGTCGGCACGATTTACCCTTTTGGTTTATGTAATAGAAATTTTATATACGTGTTTTGGAATTTTTTTTAATATTTTTTAAAAACCCTTTGATGAGTTGTCGGACCTCATCTATTAGCTTCCATTTATTTAGTCGATAAATATCTAAATAAATAGTCGCTAAAGATAGTAGTTGTACATGTGGCGAATTGTGTTTCAAAAACTATGTTGGCTGTCTAAGGTTCATTTTATTTATGGCGAATAATTTCCATTGAATTGCCCGCCTCATATCCGCACGTTTAACGCAATTTGTGTAACTGCGCGTTAATAATATCAACTAACATTATCGATAAAAATGTATATATAAAAATCCATAAATATTTTCGCAAAAGAGAGCCTCATAAGTAATATAAGTTTCGCTAAGGTGGTAAAACATATTATTCACTATTTATCCATAAATAGAATAGTACCGTCTTTAAATCTAGACAATCAAAAGAAATATTGATCCATATACGACATTCACAACCTTTAAATAAACTGCTATTGTTCAACTCTATTGAATAATGTCTTCAAATAATTTTTGTTATTGCGTCTTCGAAAATGTCTATGAAATTACCCACATATGAAAATATGTGACTTCACATTGTATCACCTGAAATAAAAGAATGTTTCCAATAGATGAAATCCAAGTATCAAATATTACAAATAGTGGTGACTAATCTGAAAAATACAAGTACAAGTATCCATTTTCATTTCCTCAACGACAGAGCAACTGGGCACTACCATAAAAATACTTTTAGCGTCATAAATATTGACAGTAATAAAGCGTTTCTTAAAGTTTTTACGCGATTAAGGTAAGTGTCGTTAGAACCAACGTCGCTAAAAGCTTTAGGGAATTCCTGGACACTATTACAAAATGAGTGACAAAGGCCGCTTAAAAATACTAATTTAGAAAATTAAGAATTAAAATGTCGTAATGATTATTTTATTGTAGTGAGGGATAAATAAACACGATAAAACCTATCATAACTCTTATTAATTGCAATCGTCACGAAATGTTAAAATCACCACTATCCCCACAAAACATTAACGGAGGACCCCAAAATTACCCTCGATGAAACGTAGAAAGGGCAATTTTATCCTTTTCTTTTATGGAAAAAATTTCTGGATTATTCACAATCTTCAGATAGCCTATGGGATGTTAACGTTCTACTAAGAAAAATAATAATAATACCATAAAACTCATATCGTGCAATCAAAATATTTCTATATTGCTCAAATTTATCTCAGTCAAACATTAGTGCAGTCCTATTAGAATGTCAAACACACTTATTATATTCTCAATAGTAAGTATCACTTCTATAGATATATATCCTCTACTGTGTTTCTTTTTTACGGTACCAAATCTATATGAGTAACAAAAGGTTTGGTAAACAATCCATGAATCTCGATGAGAGGCGAGAAAAGTGCTTGAAAAAAAAAAATTAGCCAGCACTTTGTAAGCAAGCAGCAAGAACTCTCATTCTATGTGATGTCAAAGTCGGTGTTATGTGTGTGTGGTTGCGTTTAGTCCTGGGGAACCAAAGCTTTTGCTGGCATTGTTTAACCACCAAGCTAATGCCACAATGAAGAATATTAGCTTGCGATGCAGAACCCAAAAAACAAAATAAAGTTGTTCACACAAGTAAACAATCTTCACCGAAAAAGTCGATGTCGGGAAGAAGATATTCGAAAAATAGAGCAAATAGCTGAAGAGAAGGAAAATGGAGAACATATTCAACCAACTTGCTATGTTGGGAAAAGCATCCATGAATAGATGCTAGAGAAATAAGGTTTTTTAAAAGTATTTGACGCGCACAAGACTAAACTTAACAGAGAGAAGACAGCAACTCACATGAACATGATTGTAGAGGGAAGTTTGAATCAAAAGGGTGCTTAATGAGCGCATGTTGGAGAGAAAATGGGGAAATCGGTTAGGATATCGACTAATCATGTCGGATTTTATAGTAATTCTGTCATATTTTGGTCTAATGAAGTATTTGAAGTAGCGATTCCTAGTTATTAGATTGTCGCTCATTGTCAATCGATTTATGTGTATAGTTGTTGTTACATCCCTACTCTGGTAATAGGGCGAAACGTTGTTCGCGGCAACTCGAAAGTGATTAATTGATTCAATTTTTAACAAAGTTTATAAAATAAACGAGTTTTTAAAAGAAGACGTCGCCACCTAATTTTAGGAAAACTAGGAAACCAATTATTAATCTGCGAACCAATTCGATTCTAGGTAAGGGGTTAAAGTTATTCGAGGGAGGGTTTAGGCACCTTCGGAATCCACAAATGAGTGGTTCCCGACTGAATTCATTTTCAAATGAGGAAGAATATAAAACATATATAGATATAATAACCTGCCAATAAACAACAATTAAAATACTAGTCATCGGCCTCCTAAAGTTTGCCTCCTAACGTCAATATTCCACAAAATAGAAAACAAAGTATAATTCGAGCTTTTAGAATAGTTTCAAGGAAGCAAGTTTTGTGTACCTGTAAGACACTAGTAAAAAGAGGTTAGTGTCAAATAAAAATATAAATAAAAATGAATAACTCAAATAAACTCAAAAATAAAAAAAAATCCTACTTAATTAACATGGGAGAGGCATTGAAAATCGGTTAAATTTTTAAAAAAAAAAAAAATTTGACGGGTAATTCTCATCAGGCCATTCTCAACAAACTAAAAATATGTAAGACTTAATTAAAATTCCGTATTAAACAAATGGAGAGAGGCTCTAAACCCGACGGATAGATTTTTCATCGGCCATTTAACAATTATAATATAAACGTAATTAAATTTCCGTCTTTTAAAATGGAAGGCCGCAAACCCGAAGGATAGATTGTTCATCGGCCCCTTTAACAATTTATAATATAAAATTAATTAAATTTTCCGTTTTAAAATATGAAGGCCTACTAAACCCGACGGATAGATTTTTCATCGGACCCTAAAAATAACTAAAATATAAAAGACTGAGAATAAGCAACCAAGACAATTAGTAGTGTAAATTGACAATATTAAAATGCAAACTAGGATAACACTTAAATATGTCAAAATTCATAAATTCAATAATTTGAGCTAAAGACAATTAGTTAAAAGTAGAGGAAATGTAAATTGTAGTACACAGATTTCAAAGAAACGTGGACCTATAATAAAAGAAATAAAATTACTAAACTATCCCCAAAACGATCATTAAATAAAATTAAATAAATACCAAAACAATAATAAATAGCAGATAACATACCTAACAATATGAAGAAAATTAAAACATACTGAATAAATGATTAATACTAGTCAACACAAAGACCCCAAGGAAAGACAAATAAAATTAAAATATTTAAACTATGTTACATATACCAAACAAAGTAAGATAGAATATGCAACCAACTATCTCAAATTTGCTTAATTATCAAAAGTTAAACCGAAAGATAAACAAGATTCATAACATATGGAAATGGAAAATTAAGAGCGCGCATTAACCTATCATTTAGTTATTATTAAAGCTCCATGTATATCACTTATAGGAAGAATGAAAAGGAAACAAGCCACTATTTATATTTTATCTACAAATAATACCAATATTCATCTATAAATAAAATAAAGTAGTGGATTCATACATTAGACAAAAATAATAAAATTTTAAAGTCAATCTTCCATAAACAATAGATCTTATATGTTAAAAACATAAAATTAAAGAAAAGGGTACCATGTGGTTATTTCCCAACCAGATCTGAGGATTTCGTTGTGTCGGAGTCCCACGACGAGGGCTGTTGTTCTCCTTAGCTTCAATGCATCCATTTTCGGTTGTCGTCACCTTATTGTTTCGCTATCACAGGCACACTTTCTACGCCTTCCCCAAAGCTTCGAATGGTTTTGAGAAGCTTACGGACGCAACCTTGACAATGAAAATCCACTTTTAAACCACATCTTGATTTTTGTGATCTCTCCTCCTTCATTTCTCATGGTGCTGTTATTCGTTCTCTTATAGCCTACAATCTTCTTGTTGCGTGCTCGTATTCTAACCCCCCATTGTATTGCCACCCAAAACTACTCCACAGTTGTTGCTCTAGTGCTACTTGCTGGCGTGTTATTTGTGTTGCAGGAGGAGCTGCTGCGGTCAACGAACTGGAGATGGGAGGGGAGAAGGGAGAGGGGCTGGCGGCTGATGGCTGCTGCTGTCCGTCTCGCATGCTAGGGTTACTCGCCGGAGGAAGAGGGAAGGGGAAAACAGAGGAGAAGAAGGGAGATGGCTTGGAGATTGCTGTCCGTGTGGAGGTGGTTGTTGTTATTGTTTCGACGGAGAAGTCGGGAAACTGATGGCCATGCTGACTTCATCCTCGTCAGTGGTGGCGTGAGCTCGGAGGGTGAGCTGTTCCATGGCTATTGCTGGAGGAGATAGAGAGAAGGAAGTGAAGGAGAGGGCGGAGAAGAAGGGAGGGATGAGGAGGAGGAAGCGAAAAGGGAAAGGGAGAGGAAAGGGGGAGGCGGGAGCGACGGGAGAGGAGGGACAGGTTTGATTGGGAGTGGATGAGTGAAGGGGGGCGACGGGAGAGGGGAGGGAGAAGGGGGGTGGTGGGCCAGAGCTTCTAGTTGTTTGCCGGGAGTAGTCGTTCTCGTCCGGCTGAAGCTTGCTGCTAGCCATTGCCTCGGCCTTGTGCTCGGGCTATTGGTTCTCGAAGAGCGCTGCTCGGAAAAATGGAGGAAGAGATAGAGGGGCGGACGGGCAAGAAGCGTTAGGGCAAGATGGGTGGAGGGGATCTGCTAAGGAAGGAAGAGGGAAGGAAGAGGGAGAGGATGAGGGGCGGGGGGGATAGCGAAAGGAGGCTTGCCCCTCTTTTTTCAAGAAAAAATTAATCCCCCCCGTCTTTTTGACCTGCTACCCACCTTAAATAAAAATTCAAAATGGGCCTCAAATGAGTGAGCTTGCGTTGTTGTGGCCCGAAAATTACCGAACTTTTTAAAAATATTAGGCAAAAATTGGGGTGCAACAGCGGTCCTTTCGTTGTGTATGAGTGAATTGAAAGACAAATCGGGACAACGAAAATGACAAACCCAATTTTGACCGAAACACATGACCTTTGTAGAGAGTGCGGTTGATGTGGTGGAAGTCAATGACAGACCTGTCTCCAAAAGGTTTATGATGCAGTTGGATCCTCGTTGAAGTAGTGTTGCACTGGTTTTTTTTTGTTTTTTTTTTTTTTTGATTTTTGCCTTCTTTTTTTTTTTTTTTTGATTTTTTGATTTTTTTGATTTTTTTTTTTTTTTCAAAAGAAACTCAGCCTTTCAAAATGCTCCTGACAAAGAATGAGATAAAAACTTGTCATCTTTAAAATGCATTAAATGGGAGACAGTTATTTTTCACCGCCGTCGACACTAAATTCTTCCTCGGCATTAACGTCAGTTGACGTTGAGGATAATATATTCCTTTGAGATGCACGATTTTTCTCGAGCAGTGCATTGATGGCGTGCAGGGACATGAATATCTTCTTGCGATATGTAAACTTTTGCGAGGGCAATTGAATCTTATAGCGATGCATAAAATTTGGCGAGGGATGAATGAATAAATCTTCTCGCGATGCATGAATTTATGGACGGTGGTATAGGAATCTTCGCGATGCATGAATATCTGCGAGGTTATGAAATGTTCTCACGAGCAGGAAGCATGAAACTCGCAATGCATGAATATTAAATCGCCCGGCATGAATTAACTCGCGATGCATGAATTGACTCTCGATGCATGAATATGAACTCGCAATGCATGGAATTTTTTGGCGAGGTATGAAATCTTCTCGCGATGCATGAAATTTTCTGACGAGGTAGGGGTATGAATCTTCTCGCGATGCATAATTATCTGCGAGGTATAGAATCTTCTTCGCGCATGCAGGGAATAGACTCGCAATTGCCTGAATATTGACTCGGCAATGCATAGTGGAATAACTCTCGATGCCATGAATTGGAATCGGCGATGGCAGAATGATTATGAACTCGCAATGATGAATTTTCTACGAGGCATGAAATCTTATCGCGATGCGTTGAATTTTCTGGAGAGGTATTGGAATCTTCTCGCGTGCAGGAATATTGACTCGCCAACTGATGAATATTAACTCGCAATGCATGAAATATTAACTCCGATGCGATGAATTGACTCCGATGCATGAATATGAAATCGCAATGCATTGAATTTGAACTCGCAATGCATGAAATTTTCTACGAGGCATGAAATATTATCGCGATGTGCCATGAATTTTCTGCGAGGTATGGAATCTTCTAGCGATGCAGGAATATTGACTCGCAATGCATGAAGTATTAACTCGCAATGCATGAATTAACTCTCGATGCATGAAATTGCACTTCCGAGGCATGAATATGAACTCGCATGCATGAATTTTGGCGGAGTATGAAAATATTCTCGCGATGCATGAATTTTATGAGGATGAAAGCTTATCGCGATCTGCATGATTTTAACGAGGTCTGGATGGCTCGATAAGTTCCAACTGTAAACGAGTGGATGTCTCGATAATGTTCACTGTACAGCGTGGATGTCTCTGATAATGTTTAGACTTGTAACGAGGTGGCTTTGTTAGGTATCGAAATGTTCCAACTGTAAAGAGGTGGGATGGACTCGATAATGTTACCACTGTAACGAGTGGTGTTCGATAATGTTCCAACGTAACGAGTGGATGACTCGATTAATGTGCCAATGTAACGAGGTGGATGAGAGCGATAAGTTGTTCACAACTGTAACGATGTGGGGTGGATGACTCGATATGTTGCCACAGTTAACGAGTGATGTTCGTAATGTTCCAGACTGTTTGTCAAAACGAGGTGGACGGATGACTCGATAATGTTTCAACTGTTTGTACGAGGTGGATGACTCCGTAATAAGTTCCCAACTGTAACGGGGTGGTGGATGATCGATAATGTTGCCAACTGTAAACGAGGTGGATGGACTCGATAAATGTTTCCACGTAACGAGGGGTGATTTGTCTCGTATGTTCCACTTTGACTCCTGTAAAGAAGTCACACTTTCAATGAATTGTGAGATCTCCTCTCACAAAAAGTTGTCCCAGTTCCATTATGAAGAGAGATGGAAATCTGCTGGGAATATGACCGAGCCGTGGGGCGCCTACGTATCCAGTTGAGCAGGAATCAGGTCAAACGTAGTTCCCCTCTTGTGATGATGAGGTGCTGCAAAGAATCTGAAAAGATTATCAGTAGTTAGAAAATGCACAATAGACCATGATGGAATAGTAAATGGTTATTTTTGCTATATTCAAAACCTAAAACAAGACATCACAGGTGGGGAGCGGACAATCAATGATGAGATGTTTGTTTTTTTTTTTCCATAGTGAACAACTCAAAAGAATTTTTTTTCTTTTTTTTTCTTTTTTAAATACAAAAAATGTGATGAGATAGTCAAATCTCACCCACGATTGGTACCAACAGTTAGGATTGCAGGTAAATCGTAAGATTGAATTAAGGTAATTCTACAGCGTCAAGTGGTTCCTCAATATATAATTAAGGATTACAAGATCCGTTCATCTGTATCAAAACAAAATTGTGACATTGTATCAATCTCAGTTTAAAGTGCCCTCACGAAAAAGGCTAGTCCTATTCACACATATTTGAAACATTTGGACTAAGGACATTTTTCAAACGTGCACTCACACTCACAAGAATTCAATGTACACAACTGTGTACCATGAGGCGGACCCCTTAGTAAATCCAATAATGTGAGAACATGTGGAATGAGATGCATGTAGGGCTTGTTAATTGGCATGTAACGTAGGGATTAGGAAGGGTGGGATATTATTTGAGGTAGAGAAGTGAATGATCCTCCTTTGAGCAGTCACACATTAATTTGTTGCTCTTAAATAATTGGTACGTCTTTGAGTTCAGATCCTCTTCATTGTTCTCCCACCTTTCATCCTTCTTTTTGAATTTTCATTTTAACACGCTTTCCCCCTTCTTCTTTTTTTGAGATTTCTCTTCATTTCTTTTTTTGTTCTTTTTTGAGTTCCTGATCTGTTGGAGTTTTTATTTATTCACTTCTTTATTATAATTATTTTTTCTTTTTTGTTTTCTTTTTTTTTTTTTTTTTTTTTTTAAAATTTTTCTTCCCACCTTTGCTGAATACTCTGAAAGGATTTTGCTTTTTTATTTCAGTTCCACTTTTTTTTTTTCTCTTTTTCTCTAGAGTCTTTGCTCCGTCCGTGATGTGAGAGAACTCAATATCTTTGCCTATTTTGCCAAAAATTTCAAGCAGGGAGCTCATCTTAAATCTTGCACATTCTTGTGCACTCAAGAAGGTTGGGGACAAGAGAGGATAGTGCTCGTACGCACTCAAAAGGGTTAGTGGTTAATAGTGGTTGTCCAAATGAAGGGTTTTCAGGCTCTTCAAAATGGGAAAACTAGGGATTAATGCCAATTGGTGGCTTTAAAAGGAACAATGGGTCAAACAAAAAGGCCACAATCCTTTATAAAACCAAACATTACTCATGATTTTCGCCTCGAAAAACTTTCAGGGTCAAGTTCTAGATCAACGTGTGACACAATTGAACTTTGAGCAAAAATCTCACACACAATGTACATGAAACAGAAGGGTAGTTTTTATTCTTATCTGTTGCCATGCAAGAGAATTTAAGCAGCACAAAAGTATTAGATAGAGCGCGCGGTACCAGCGAGGAATCTGTAGTTTACCGCAACGTCAGTTTTTCAATATTATCGAATATATTTACCTGCTCTTAACTACATGGGTCCCCAACCGAGCTGAAGACCCTGACTCTGCACAGTATGTACAAGTATTTTAATTTTTGAAAGAATGATTACGAACCCGAGAGATAGGGCTGACCTACGTATCTCATTAACATGAAATAAGGTGTGTGCGTCTATTCATGCGATATGACTGAGAGAAAAATAGGCCAACAAAAAATTTTTTATAAAATCTTTTTTTAATTATACCGCAACCCAAGAAGGGTTGCCTACGTTATCTCACCGAAATGAGAATCAGGTAGCTAGTTTTTTTTTTTTTTTTTTTTAGTTTTGTTTTCCCCCCCCCTTTTTTTTTTTTTTTTTTTTTTTTCCCCCCCCCCCCATGCAGATTACGACTTGAAGTATGCACACTATTTTTTTTTTTTCGTCTTTTTTTTTTGAATAAACGATAGAATATCCGAAACCCAAGAAGGTTTGCCTACGTATCTCAACTGAAAGGGAGCTCATCAGGTACGCGTAGTATTTTAGTTCGACCAGATAAGGCATATAATAATTTAACGATTTAGCCAACTCAAAAAAAAATTCTTATGTCTAGCGCCACTAAATTTTTTTCTGAAATGCCTTTTTTTTTTTTTTTTTTTAACAAATGTGTTATAGCCTCTTAATCGTCAATATTTATATGTCGGTTAAACGTAACCTACGAATTTTTATCAGTAATGCATTTTGGTTGTACATTTTTGAATGTTTTCTTGGATCTTTGTCTCCTTCCATTTCACGAGCTCCAGACATTGTTATGACCATCCCCGACTGATGTTGGGGAAGGTTTCCTACAAAAAATATGAGGAAATATGTTGAGAGCAGGACCGTCATGCAAAATAATAATAAAAATAATGGGTGTAACCTAATAGTCAAAACACACTCCCCTGATTTATCGTTTTGGACTGATATTAACGCCTTAGAAATACAAGGACTCGAATTTGTTAATCTCTTGCTCTTGCGACTTCGGACAATAAATAAATTTCTGAATTTGAAAAAAATTAATTTTCGCTGTAAGTAAAAAGAGCAAATCAAAAGGTATAAAAGTGTTAAGCTCCTGTAGTTAATTGAATGAATAATGCAAAATATCACACAAATAATGAATAAAACACAAAAATACATTTTAATTCAAAGCAAACGAATACTATTACTAGTATACAAACAATTATTGCGCGTCCTATACAAAATATTGTGACCCCTGTTATGACTAGGGTCTTAGGCCTATCGATTTGAAGGATGTATAAGTCATTTGGAAATATTCAGGCCTCAAAAACTCAAAAATTATACAACTTTTATGATAAAACTTAATGGGAAACAGAATAGGGGAAATGTATACAAAAGAACAATCCCACGCAGGGGTACAACCCTAAACTATGCCTCCACGAAAGATCCTTCTGCTTTAAGTGATTTATTGTAATATCCTGGGCTGTCAATATCTTCGATAAGAATAGTAGCTGGTGAAACTCTTTCTCGATTAACCTAAGCAAACTATAATCTAAGCCTTACCAATGGACATGATTTTCTCAAACAACGTTGATCCTTCAAATTTCAAAACACGTAAGCATGAAGTCTTTTAGGCCGTGGGCCCGTTTGGACTCAAGGTGATCTTCGAATGGGCACAACACGCCGGGTGTTGGCTAATTTTAGGGCTGATGCTTAAATTCGGCATTTGGTAGCTTATTCCTAGTTGACAAGAGTGCTTTGAAAAAGAACGGCGGGGAACCCAAGCTGGACAACTTAGCTGGACTTCACGACAAACCATTGGAACGCATAACGAACCAATAAATTGCCGGATATTCCGAAAAAGGATCGAGTATTTTTTAAAATCCGGTTGCGTTGCGTCGCAAACCTTTGTATATACTTGTATACATATTGGAAGATGCCATGAATGCAAATTAAAAAAAAAATATATACCACAATATTATCTAAATAACAAATAAATACAATAAACAAAATACTCATACGAATATACAAAAATACAAGGTTCAACATAAAATCACAAAAAATTTCCTACATTGAAAAATTAAATTCATATGGTTAAAACCACCTCCTACCCAGCAGAGTCGCCATTCTGTTGTACTACATACTCTTGTAATAGGGCGCACCGTCGGCGGGCAACCGACAAGTGATTAATTGATTCAATTTTAACAAAAGTTTAAACAATAAACGAGTTTTAGAGTTTTTTAAAAGAGTCGCAACCCCCTAATTTAGGAAAAACTAGGAAAACCAATTATATCTGGCGAAAACCAACGATCGAGGTAAGGGGTTTTCAAGTTATTCCGAAGGGAAAAGGGGTTAGGCACCCTTCGGGAATCCACACATGTGTTCCCGACACTGAATTATTTTTTCAAAATTGCGGAAAGAATATAAAATAATATATAGATATATACAACATGCAATAACACAATAAAAATAATAGTCATCGGCCCTAAAGTTGCCTAACGTCAATAGTCACAAAATAAGAACATAAAGAGTAATTCGAGCGGTTCGAATAGTTTCAAGGAAGAAGTTTTGGGTACCTGTTTTAAAGACACTTAGTAAAGAGTTAGTGTCAAATAAATATAAAATAAAAATGAACTAACTCAAATAATAACTTAAAAATAAAAATAAAAATCGTCTGATTAACATGGAGGCCTTGAAAATCGACGGTTAATTCTCATCGGCCATTTCAAAACTAAAATATGTAAACTTAAAATTGAAAATTCCGTATTTAAAAATGGAGAGGCCTCTAAAACCCGACGGAAGATTTTTCACATCGGCCTCATTTTAACAATTTATTATATAAAAACTAAGGTAAATTTTACCTGTCTTCTTTAAAAGGAATTGCCTCAACCCGACGGATAGATTTTTCATCGGGCCCTTGAAACAATTATAATATAAACGTAATTAAAGTTCCCGTCTTTAAAAAGGAAGGCCTCTAAACCGACGGATTATTTTTCATCGGACCCCTATAAAAATACTAAAATCTAAAGACTGAGAAATCAAACAAGACTAGTATGTGTAAATTGGTACATATTAAAATGCAAACTACGGATACCACTTAAATATATGTCAAAATTCATAAATATCAAATACCTTGAGATAAAGACAAAGTTTAAAAAGTAGAGGAAAATGAAAAATTGGTAGTTAGTAACAAGATTTCAAAATAAACGTGGACATACTAATAAAAAGGAAAATAAATATTAATAAATATCTCCCAAACAAGATAATAAATTAAATCAACAGCACACCTATCAAAACCAATAATAAATAGCAGATAACATCCTAACAAATAATGAGAAAATTAAAAAACAGTGAAGAACTTATTTAATATAGGTCAAAACAAAAAGACAAGCACAAATAAAATTAAACTATTTAAACGATGTTAAATAACACCAAACAAAGTTAAGATAGGACATATGCAACCACTTATCTCAAATTTGCTAAATTATCAAAAGTTTAAACGAAAGACTAAACAAAGATAATAACAATTATGAAATGGAAAATTAAGAAGCGGCTATAACCTATTCATTAGTTATATTAAAAGCTTACCCATGTATATCACTTTATAGGCTGAAAAGGAAACAAGCACTATATATTTTATCTACAACTAATACCAAGTTCATCTATAAATAAAAATAAATGACTTCCAACATTAGACAAACTAATAAAATTTAAGTCAATATTCATATAAACATAGATATATATTAAAAAACATAAAATAAAGAAAAGGGTACCAGGTGTGTTACTTCCCAAGCAGATCTGAGATTCGTGTTGTTCGGTGTAATCCAAGACGAGTCTGCTTGTTGGTCTCCTTTAGATTAAAGGCATCCATTTTTCCGGTTGTCGTAACCTTATTGATTTCGGCTATCACAGGTCACCTTCTATACGCCTTCAAAGATTCGAAGGGTTTTGAGAATCTTAGGAAGGCAACATTGACAATGAAACTCCACTTTTTAAAACACATCTGATTTTTTTGTTCATATTTCCTCATGCCTTCTTCTACTGGTGCTTGTATTCGTCTTCTTCTCGCCTTCAATATTCGTTTGCTGTCTTATTCTCACCCCAATTAGTATTGCACCCAAAACTACTCCCACAGTGTTGGGCTCTAGTGCTCTGCTGGAGTTGTTATTTGTTGTTGCCGGATGAGATGCGCGAAACGACTGGAGATGGGGGGAGAAGGGAGAGGGGGGCTGGCGGCTGATGGCTTGCTGCTTTTGTCGTCTCGCTAGATAGCTGTTACAGCCGGAGAAGAACGAGGGAGAAAAGAGGGGAGGGGAACAGAGGAGAAGAAGGGAGATGGCTTGAGTGCTGTACGTTGTGGAGTTGTTGTTGTTTATTGTTCGACGGAGAAGTCTGGGGCAATGAGTTGGCAGCGCTTCATCCCGTCAGTGTGGCGTGAGTGAGCTCGGAGGGGGCTGTTCAATGGCTATTCGATTGGAGGAGAAGAGAGACGAGCGAGGATGAGGGGAGAAGAGCGGAGTGGAGGGTGAGGGACGGAAAAGGCGAAAAAGGGAGAGGAGGAAAGGGGGGGGGTAGCGAAGGTGGGTAGTAGGAGAGTGAATGGGGGCCGACGGGAGAGGGGAGAAGGATGGGGTGGGTCCCAGGCTCTACGTGTTTGACGGAGTTTCGGCGTTGATAGTCAGGCTGAAGCTGCTGCTAGCCATTGCCTCGCCTTGCTGCTGGCTATTGGTTTCCTCGACCGGTGCTGCTCGAAACAGTGGAGAATACGAGAGGGGAAGGGAAAGAAGCTTCGGGCACGAGAGGGTGGGGGGCTGCTCAAGGAAGGAAGGAGGGAGAAAGCGGGAAAGAGGGAAGAGGAAAGAGGAAGGGTGTGGTGTGGTTCGAGCGAATGGGCGGCTGCTCTTTTCAAGAAAAATTATATCCCCCTTATTTGCTAGGACCATTAAAATAAAAAGTAAATGGTGGATCAAAATGATAAGCTTAGCGTTGTGGGCCAAAAGTACTACGAATTTTTAAAAAATTATGGACAATAAATGCCCGCGGGTTTTTCTACTGTAATCAGTGTAATTTTAAAATAGTTTACGAAGGAGATTTATTTAAGTCTAGTTATCGCGTATAGGTATCCTTCAACTTTTTATAAATAAAATGTTTTTCCCATTTTCTCATTGATGGGTTGATGCGCCATCATAGGTACTCCGTTAGAGTGAGTAGGATTAACAGAAAGTTAAAGATGTTTTAAAACAATGGGATTCAGGTTGATCAAATAGTGAGGTTGAAAGTGATGACGTCTCGTGTTCGAATTCAAGCGTCACAGAACCACATAATGATTTATCATTGTCCAGATTTGATGGATAGAATTACGCGAATTTCTACTGAGGGATAGATTCCTACGGAAAAATTTGTCGAGGTTCGTGCAAACTAGCCCAAATACAGAGTCTCACGAAAAATCTTAGTTATGTGGATAATTTGGAATGGTATACAATATACCTATTTACAATTGAATGGTCAATTAAAGAATAAAATTAGTCATCGACATAAATACGACTTTGACATGATTTTAGTATATCCCTTTTCAATTCGTATTTTTCTTATATGTAATATAAAAGTAATGGTCAATGTTGTTCAAATTTATTCATTGCACTTCTCAATTGGATGGGTATTGACCACTAGTTAAACACTAAAAGATTATCTTTGTTCCATTTTTGAGTAGGGCGTTATTTTGATGAGTCCTAAAATATTGCTTCAACGAGCTTAAATATGAGCTTAGTTTGTAAAATAAAAAATTCTAATAAGCTTAAGAATATTTTTTAAGAAGAAGAGAAATGGACACGCAAAAAATAAAAGAAAAATGAGTAGGAAGACGAACTGGACTACATTGATTAAAAAAATTGTTTTCCCCGTACTGGTACTTTTGGATACTTTTAACAGTTTATAATTAACAACTATGTTTCACGGATTTTTTCACTTTTGTGGTGTTATGTACAGCACGTAGGCTTGCTAATGAATGACGACTTTTCGATCTTAATGACCAGAGGTTTCTCTCTTTTGTTATTGAATGGATGGGCTTGCACCCTTAGCTTGCCTCAGCAAGAGGCTCGCAGGGATTAAATATCTCCTTTATCAGACCTAATAAGTGGGAAGCGAAAGAGAAGCAGGAAAAAGTACCTCTATTCCTAGAGATCAGGAGTTATGCCTTAGAACAGAACGTTGATATCCAAATGGTGTACAAGCAACTACCCAAGACTTCCAACTCCATCTTTTCATCGAAGTAAAGTTCTTCTGGATCGCGAGAATCTGATAGGCATAATCAAAATAGGGGGCAACCTGACTCCGCCTCTTCTGCTCGTAAAGCTGTTATTGTTGGGGATGTGGGTTTAAGATGTGGTAGTGGATATTGCCATCGATTTAGTACTTTGAACAAATTCCATCAACAAATTAGGGGGAAATAATGAATCTCTCTTCTTTTCTATGTAAAAAAAGAAGTTCAAATGTTTTCTGTGCATCTCACCTTGAGCCTTGTGATTTATGTTTATTGTAAATGTTTTTTATTTACAAAACATTTGAGATTTAGAATATTTGTGGCTCTAATTTGGATTACTTTTTACACTCTATGTTGACTGTCTTGGCATATGGTTGCTTTACCTACTATGAGGGTTAAGGTATGTTATTATTGGCGTTTGACTATACAATCTTTTTTTTTTTTTTTTGCTGTATTGAAATATTAGAGTTAGAGTTGAAAATACAGTACAATATACTAATAATGTTCATATTAATCATCAAGTCCTCAAAAAGCTCATCTTTGGATCACTACACAGCATGCTCTTAATTTTTGACTTCATAGTCCTTTCATTTAGCTACCAATCTTCTGCAAATGGGTGACTCCAATACACAACAGCGATCAAGGAACATAGAACCTTCTTTCAACCAGAGTCTTGCTTTGATTAGTTTGATGCTTCATTAACAACTGTTAATGTGAAGTCTTTAACTTTTGAAAATTTGTCCCACTTAATGCCTTCAGGATCCATATTTGGAAATGAAAGCATACTACACCAAATTGCTAAAATATTTGGTTATAGCCCCTTTTGTCGCAGTTGTTTTCCCTATTCCCAATGCAATATAACCAACCATGTCATTGTATGAGTAATCTACTCCAACTGGGTTTTCAAGCAACATCTAGAGTGTCGGGTTGGCCTCATTCGAGACTGTTTAATATATGATATTCTCCGTAATCTTAATTCAGCCGACATTGTTAGGGAAAAAAGAATAATCATCATAACAAAAACAAAATCGTCACAATAAAGCCACACTATATTATCAGGCTGTTGTGATTGAATTTAAGCATTTAAATAGTGTCAAAATGCACATTGAACTATAGAATATTCTTTAGAGTAATTTTTTTATTAGTTTGTCTTCACAAAGGACAAGACTTGAGAAATCATACCTACTAAAACATTCGCCATATCCATCCATAGAATTTGGGAGTTTCTCTGAGTGTAGTCCGTTTCTTTCATTTTGATCCCCAGTCTACTTCCTTTGTAAAGACCAAGCTTCATCACTTCACAGCATCCATATTTCACCATTCTCATAGGCTCAGAGATTTTCAATGATGATCAGCTCAGACGCACTTTGAATAGAGAGTTTTTTTTTTGTGTGTCTACCTGAATGTCAAAGACAAGAGCTTGTTGAACTGATCCCTGAAGGATAAAATACATCCCGCGGAAACTGCATTCCCGTGACAACTCTATGAAATGGATAACATCCTCAGAAGATCATTGTTGGTCCCATTGTCCAACAAGGCATTGTGTGATTGGAGAGTTTCCACAAGAATTAGTAAGCATGGAAATAGAACTGTTGAAATGTTTCAATGGTCTACATTGCTGCAAGTGTGTTGGGAGCCTTACTCGAGTCAACATTGCTTTCCACTACGCTACTCTGACACTCAGAAATACATCATTTAGAGAAGTGAGAGATGTAGATGATCTCGTGAATAATAGTTCCCATGGATGCAAGAGTGAGAAGAACATTGGATGATTTTTAGTCAATTTGTAACCGAAAGAAAAAAAACTAGGATGTAGTATGATCTCCCTTAAATAAATGAACACAGTGAATTGTGACTTCATCACGGAGACTCATTTTGTGTCAAGTACTTGCAATCCTACGCAAGATATTTCTTAAGTCAATGCCTCATCTCTCCTCTTGTAGTCACATTTTCATTATATTTTTGGTCTTGGCTATCACTGCTATAGTGTATCATATAGGGTAAAACTTTTGGCAATAGTTATTTTTAAAATCCTTTGTTTGCTAAGCAAGGCAGATCTTTTTTTTTTCGACTCTTTGAATGAGCCTTTTCGCGATTCCTTTCTCAACCCAAACTGGGCGATCTAAACATTAGTAACTATTTAAAATGGCATCAATATATCAAAATTATCATCATGATTTATTATAAAGGCATTAGCATCAATTTTTACAGCACAAAAGCTTGTTATTTTATTTGGTATACACATAACATTGTGCCCCTCTTTATATGACTGCTTTAATAACTAGCTTACATTTCTTTGAGGGATTTCCCAGCAAGTATGTTCAAAGCCCCCCTCACCATGCTCTTATCAATCTTTAGAAAATCATGTATATAATTGATCAAAAGTAACAAAAATGTATATGCCTAATACTTTCATGTTTTAGCTAAGTAGAGAATGGAGACTTGCCTCTTATAAGCTATGGCACGAAGCTTTTTGCAATCGCTCTTCATCTGCTTCAAAATCACTAGTGTTCGCCCAATATCAACTCTTCGCCTCTTTCCTTAAAAAATCTTGAAATCTTTGATATCTAGCAAAACCAATTAATCCTTTGCTCTTGGCCAACATATCAAATGTTTTGTTTGGTGAATTGAATGATGATAAAAACAACCCGACCAAACCAACTTCTTTTCTTGTTAAGGATTCTACTTGCGTAGATGAGCCACGTCATCAGACAATTAATTATCCTACGTCTTGAGAATTTGAAAAATGAAGAAGTTTCTCTTGTAAGCTTGACTAGAGCTTTAAAGCTTCCGGTTTATCTAATGTCATAATATTAGTCGTAGATACCGTGATGCCGAAATTTTGGTTTTTCCTATTCGCACCAATGCCAACCATGTGAAGTTTCAATATGCATTTCGCATAACAACTCTATATCTTTGACACGAGTATCTCCAACATCTGAGTGTGTGTTGACCTCATTGGAACGACTTGTTTTATAAGATTCTCTAAAACATTTAGATTCAATGCCTACATAACAATAATAAACTAAGACCTAAAAAAGTAAACATAAGAAAGAACACTTTATGAGTTGGATTCAACACATTCGATATTATTAGAAGGGAATCATACCCCAATCAGCATTTGGAGTTTGTACCCTTGTGAGCCCCAATAATGGTTCCTTGTGATACGAAAGCTTCACCAAAATTGACCCATTTGCTTTCAACAGTAGTTGAGACGAAAGATTGAACATCCTAGTTAAATAAGCACAAATCGATCTGCTTGGATCCACAATTTTGTAACTATAAAAAGCATGTTTTTTCTTGACAAGAACCCTGACTCTTCAATTGCCTTCAGATCTACATGATTCTTCTTCAATAAATAGATTTATACATAAATAAAAGAGATGTGATTAGATCAAGATCAAATGGAAGGATGATTTTTAGTCATTTGGTTAAAAAAAAAAAACTTAGAAAGAATTGTGAAGGTAGATTTTCCTTAGTAACCAAAAGATAAACACTTTAACAGGGTGATAAATGACAGGTCCAATATCATATGAGTCAGGTTAAAATATCCAGAAAATTACGCGGTTAATAAATTTTATATTATTTAATTATGATTTAATTTTGAGTTTGTATAATTAGTCATATTTTCTATATGTCTGATTCGCTAAATAATCAATACATATGTATAATAACAATTATTATATATACCATTCATCTCTCTCACTCTCTGCTCTTTCGCCTCGCCGATCTCCTCCATCTCCTATCGTCACACCTCACCCTCTCTCCTTCAATCTTCGATTGCCATATATACAAATGCATATATATAGTATACAATTATCTAACAGATACATATACAATCACCTCTCTCCCCTCTCTCTCTCGACTCTCTCCTCCCTTTGTCATATCGCTCGCATCTCTCCTCCTCTCTTACCAATCTCCCTTGTCATACATAACAGATACATTTTGTATATATACAATTGCTACCAATATACTTACAATTCACCTCTCTCCTTTTTTTTTCCTCGCTCTCTTTCATCTCTCTCCTAGCTCGCTCGCCTCTCTCCTCCCTAGACATGTATGCTACAAATGGTAATTATCACTATAGTTTTATGAAGAGTCATTAGGTTATATTTGAGTGATCATATGTGGAAGTTCCCTTCACTATTTTATTTGACCCATATTTGATAGCAATAAAATGAGTATATATAAATACAATTAAAATATATACAATTTACCATCTCTCCACTCGCTGTCCTCTCCTCTTCACTCGCCTCTCTCTCCTTTCCTTTGTCAATCCTCACTCGCATCTCTCCTCTCTCTTCTCTAGACCATCTTGCTCGCATCTCTCCTCACCGTCTACCAATCTCGCTTGTCCTGTATATAGATACATGTGTATACTTACAATCATATAAACTTACAATTCAATTCTCTCCCACTTTTTGCCCCCTCTCTCTCGTCTCTCTCCCAGTCTCGCGCGTCTCCTCTCACTCCTCCCTATGACAGATAGCTAAGCTACAATTGTAATTATCAATTACTAGTATAGAGAGTAATTAGGTATATTGGATGGTCTTGTGAAAGTTCCTCAAAATATTTTATTTGAACCCCTAATTTGATATAATCATAAAACGCGTAATCTCCAGCAGGATTAGTAACACCTCTCTTATGGATCGTTTGATTTGAATACAAGTTTTACGAAGGCATAATATACATATATTGGACCCTAAACTTGGCCTTCAAATTTTATTTTGACCTCCAATTTTCATAATGGCACAAAAAACACCCCCCCCCCAACCTTTTAGCTATCCAACTTTTAAAATAAATAACACAGATTTTACCTGACACAATACACGTAGGACACCACGTATGACAAAAATGACATGTATACGACATGTAGACATGTGTGTTTATTTGTTCAATTTTTATACCAAGTTTTAAGTGCTATTTAGGCCCTACAAGTGGAAGACATAAATGTGATTTGAAGCTAAGTTAAATCACACATTTATGCTATTATACCTGTACAAAAAAATTAGTATATGAAAAAATTTATGCTTGTTTGGTTTTGTCATATTCAAACTAATATTCATTGTAAAATTTTTTAAGAATCAGTATTTGTTCAAAAATACTCTCACCTTATTTTAGTTCTTTTTTAATTATATATATTTTCTTTGCAAGATTTAGTTAGTCTTCTTAAAATAGAACTTCGCTCTTATTTAGCTTAATATTTTTGTGTGTAATTTCCACAATTATATCGTTGTTTTTAAAATTAACTTTCATCTTATTTAAAAACTTAAACATAAAATGTCATCAGCTATTTACCTTAAAATAAAATGTCACCGTATTTGTTAAAAATAAACTCCCTTCTTATTTAGTTTTTTAAAAAAAAAAGACTTTCACTCGTAAGTGAATATTACGTAAAAATATTTATTATTACATTTCTACATTAGATAAATATAATTTTTATAAGTGATAAAAATTATTAAATAAAAAAATATATACTTGGTAGTAGAGTGAACATCATTTATAAAATCAAAATATAAATAAACATAATTAACAAATAAATATTATTTATTATATATTCATAATAAAAATTTTATTATAAAAGGTAAATTCGTTAATAGAAAATATATTTAACCCCTCGTAATAACCATGAATAACTAAGATTGTGAATATTATTGAATACTAAGATTGTGAATATTATTATTGAACTATTGTTAGTAAGGGGGGACTATTTCAAGGTAACATTTGCAATTTTAACTGACTTGGTACTATTTTCATATTAACTAAGAATTGACAACCTCAACCACAACACCAAACCAAATTATCGATCAACAACCAACCCTTATTTCACAGATCCTAAAGATTTCTGCACATTTTACCAGCAATCCCACCAAACTTAGAGAAGAGAAAAAAAAGTGAATCGAAGTTGATTGGAACAATTTAATAACTACGCAGATGAAATTAAATAAGCAAAAGTATAGATAACTGGAGAGATATAGAAAATTTCTATTCCTTTGAATAGTCAACAGAGATACACCCCATCAAGATGAGATTAATTTAACAATCTAAGCAAAACCTAACCCCCAAATCGTAAAGGGTCCTTCCTTGCCTCTAAGCGCAATAAACAACCTCCCTAGCCTTAACCGTCCCTTTCTCCTAGCGTGCTCTTTGTATGCACGGAATCCCGATCACATTTTCCAAAAAACTCTTCAGAACGCCCACGAGTCTCTTCGTAAATCAACAACCCAGAAAGACGCTTCACATCAACCCACCTCTACTACGACGAGTCTTCGAATTGCTGGCTTTGTAAATTCCTTGGATTTGTCTCAACCTTTCCTGTGCCTCCTTGGCTCTCCTTTGCCCAATCCTTTGCCTCCTTTCACCTCTGCCTTTACATTTTTCTGATGAAATATATCCGAAAGCGATGTTGATTTGGATTTTTGATGATTGGGGCTTTGTGATTTTGGGTGGTTAATAGAGCTGATGAACTTGTTTGGGGGTTTAAATCGTGGCCGTTTTGGTGTGTTTTTGGAATGAATGATGATCGGACGATATGAGGGTCGATCCGAGGTGAGAAGGCCGAGAGTGTATGAGAGCCGTTGATTTTATGGAGACTATGGTGAGGATGATTGTTCGGTGAATATTTGCGGATTGGCTTTTTGGTTAATGACATAGTTTCGCTTGGTCCCTTGTATATGAGTTTTTATAGGGAAAGAGTCTTGTATACCCCTCAACTTTGTCATTTTGAGCGGATATATTCTCGTTATAAAGTTATGTATATATGTCTTTAATAACGTTAACAAACGTCTCACAATACCCCTACCGTTACGAAAGTGGATCACAATAATCCCTTCATTTAACGGAAGTGGAAAAAATTAGTTTTAAAAATTATTTATTCCTTCTATTTTTTTAAAAAAAATTATTTAGGTTGTATAGATGATTCTTCTATCAATATTAAGGATATGTGTATTTTTTTCCATACATAAATTATGTTTTGACTTCTTTTTGTTTAATTTTGAGTTTTTAGTGTTATTTTGTTTTTTCTTTCATTCTTAGTTAAAGACAAAAAAAATTAAACTATCTTTTTGTGTGTATGTCATTTTAATTTCGTAATTTGAAGAAAAAATTTGGTCCTCTACAATAATGTTTTACAAGATATAAGTGAAACATAACTAAAATTTGATTATCAAATAAACAATTATAAATTAGTCCATATGAATAAAAAAAAGTCAAAACATATGTTTGATGAGGATTAATTGAATCATATGTTGATTGTATTTTTTTTTAAAAAATTAATCAAATTTAGATTAAAGTATTATTTTTTCATTTCAGTTAAGGAAAAGGTATAATTGAGTCATTTGTTGACAAGTAGGGTATATATGAGTTACTTCATACAAAGGTTATCGCTCTACTAACCAAGTTGAGGCGGTATATCAGACATTTTTCCCTTTTTTATTTAAATTTCAATTTTTTAGTTGGGTACCATATTAAAAAAAATAATGATTTATATGAGTAGTTGATTATTTTTATTATTTTTAATTATGAAGTAACAATTAAATTTAATTTTAATATTTGTCAAATAAATTAATAAAAAGAAAAGACAAATAAAAATGAAATGATATATTCTTCGTTTCTAAAGATAGTTTAGATTGACCTTACTTAAATTTAAGACCGAAAAAATATATCAACATCCTCTTTTAATCTTATGATCTTAAATATGTCACGCGAATGATCTTTATTATTAGTAAGACATTTCATAAAGGCAGTTGGATGAACTTTTACTTCCTCCGTTTTTCTTTCTTTTTTTCGTTTTCTTTTAATGTCACATTTTAATTGTTTTTATATTAAAAAAATTAAATAATTTTGGCCTCTAATTTTATTTGTATAGTTTCTTTTAGTTTACTTTCTCCGTAAATAAACAAAATTAACATGCATTTGGGGGGAATACTTATTTCTAAATTTTAAATTATTTTAGGAGCCACAATTTTTCACCGATTAACTCAAAAAAAATTTAAAAAAAACACATTGTCAAAGCTTTAACTTTTAAGATTATTTTTAATTTTTTTCCCTCTTTTATTTTTAATTTGTTTTTGAATTTTTCTTCAATTACAATTAATCATTATTACAAATTACTCAATCTATTAATAAGTGGTTAGGTTGTTTAAATTGACAAATATATATTTACAGACTAATTTTACTAGTTATCAAGAATATAAATTTATATGCATTAATTACTTTAATTTTCTATATAAAATGACCAGTCTTCTTAAAAAATAACCTATTTTATAGTAAATGGGAATGAGGCAATAAATAATTATTAATAAAAACATAATTTAATCATATCTTCTATTTCCCTCTGAATCATAATATTTTATAACAATTTAACCTACACTGCCTCAATATATCAAGGTACATCTAAGAAAAATAGCAATATGAAAAAGAAAAAATCAATCTCATTTTGAATTTGACTAATTCAATTATTTTCGAGTTAAAAACAAGAAAAAACCAAATATCTGATTTAATATAAAATAGGTACATTATTTTAGTAAAGGAATTTCAATCTATTTACAATCACTTTTCAATATATCAAAAACATTAAAAGTAGGTTTAAAATTTAATTTATTCAAAATAAATCAATTCACCAACCTTATATGTTCCCAAAAGGCCCACTTTAAATTGTCATTGTCAGTGTTCTCCTTGAACATTGCTCATCTTTTCATTAATTGCAACATTGTGAAATTTATAACAAATCCTCATATACTATGAAAATTTATGCAGAAATTTGGCGAAAACAACATTACAATTCAAACAATCCTTCATATATGAATGAATATCCTATCTGATAGCTTAAATTACCTTTTATCATCCCAACTTCGAAAAGTTTGAAAAAAGGGGAATTGAATACAATAAAGAGTGAAGAAGATGTAAAGATCAGAATTAGTAACTAATCAGATTTCTATTCCCTGATTATGTACCCGAGAATGACAAACCATCAAAGCTCAATTAAAAAAAAAAACCTAACCCCCCCACTCCTAACAGGGTCCTTTCCTGGCCTCTTAAGTGGCATAAACAACCATCCAAGCCGTACCGTCTTTTCTCCCTGCGGTGCCTCTGTGTGAGTAACAGAATCACGAATCCACATTTTCCAAAAAGATCTTCACACCCCACGAGTCTCTTCGTACATCACCCATAATACGCTTCACGACCACTCTACGAGCGAGTCTCGAATAGCTTGGCTTTGTAATTTCCTTGAATATTGTCTCTCAAACACTTTCCTGTGCCTCTGGCTCCTCCTTTGCCATCCTTTGGCCTCCTTTACCTCTGCCTGAACTTTTTTCTTTCTTAAGAAATTTAGAGAAAAATCTTTTAATTTGGATTGGTTGAGTGATTTGGGGCTTAAATAGTTTGTGTGTATATCTGGCTGATGATTTCAATCCTGACCGTTTGGTGTGTTGGAGCGTAAATGATGATCGGACGGATATTAGTAATCGATCCGTGTGAGAGTCGAAACTGCATCTAAAACCAACCGTTGATTAAATGTGAAATCAACGGTCGACTGTGATTGTTTTTGTGATGGGTGCGGATTGTGTTTTTTTTTTTGTATTTGGTCAAGGGAATAGGGCATCTATTTCTAAATATTTTTAATCCTGTTATAATTGTATTGGCCTAGTCAGACTTCAATTATTATTTTTAAAATATTATATTAGGTCTAATATTTATAAAATTTAGTTTTTGATGATTTGTATTTCATAAAAAATATTGGGACGTTGAGGGTTAACAGGTATTTATCTAGGGTTTTGAAGAAAGAGTTTGTAATTAAAGATATATGATGTGACATCTATTTTAATTTCAAATAATTCAAATAAAAATACTGTTTCACCTCATAACTTTTACATTAGTTGAAATAAGTTTAATGTTATCCCTAAAACTATTAGAAAAAAGATTAGCAATCCTAAATACTAAAAGCAATCATCAGCAAAATCGAAGAAACACTATCATTTTGGTCCAAACTTAATTGGAATTAGATGCTTTACCCTTTACCGCATAATATGAAGCTCATCATCGTGGCTGGTAGTTTACCGATGGAAAATTCACGGAAAAATTACATAAATCAATATTTTAAAAAATAAATTATTGATTTTAGTTTTTTTTGTTTAGTTTATTTTATAGCAAATGTGAGAAATCTTTGATATGTAGTAAAAATAATTAATGTAATGTAATATATTTGAATTTATTGTTTTTTGAAATATATTATTTTGTTTGTTAACAATTATTCTATTGTATTCTACGTGTACTTTAAAATGTTTGATAAATGTATATCTCCTCCTCACAATTTGTATTATATTGAATAATAACAGTTATTTGTAATGTTCATTAAACTTGTATTATAAATAAATTTAAAAAAATAGTCAATAAAAAAATATATATTACTGATCAATAGTAAATATTTTTATTATATATACTTTATCTAAGTTTTCTCAAAAATTCAACGTTATGGCCGTGGAGATCTGGCTTGAACCAACAACTACACACATTTAAATTATTATTTTTTATTTCTTCATATTTTCAGTTTGGGACTACTTTTAGAGGAAAGTAGCCCTAATAACAAATACAAAGCCTAAACTCATATATAAATTTATTTATATAATTCGATTCTTACTCATATGAAATTAGAATTTGGATATTTATCTTAATATTTGTATAAGATTTATAAATATTCGGAATAAATTAAACTTATTTGTATGTTTTGACAGCGAAATAGAAAACGAGTCTTAAAAAATTAACTAGGGCTTGTTGGTCCATGCTATAATGCAATTTGTCATGATACCATAATCTTAGATCATGGAAGAGTTGAGTTTTGTATGGACAAATCATTACAAAGGTATTTTTCTACAAAGTAACTGTTTCGTCGAACTTTAATTGATCAAACTTAATTCAATCAATAAATAAATAAAACTCTCCCTTTAACTTGGTAGCATAAACTTAATCTAATCAGTTGATTTTCCAGTAATTAATTACCCATCGTGTCTCTTTTCAAGTAATTTAAATGCATCCAAACAACTACGTGGCATCAAAAAATTACTTCGCGTTAATTAGCAAAACTTAAAGAGAAAAATAAGCTGGCCCCATTTTTTTTTCTTTTTAGCAATAATCATTTTCTTTCTTCACGCCTCAACGCCCCCCACCCTCTATGCCTCAACCACAACGCCAACCTCTTTAATTTCTCTTCTTCAACACCATTGCAACCCTATTCCTCTTCGATCTGTTTGCCTCAACCACTATTGCATTGCTCTTTTCTTTCGTCTCTCTTCTTTTTCGTTGAGCTTCCATTTTCCTTTCTTTCTTTTTTTTTTTTTTTGAATGTTCTCACCCCGCCTCCATTCCCCTTTAATCCGTAAAGAGTGATAAATAAGAAAAAAAATAGAAAAGTCACAACGGTTTTTTTGCTTCAAAATTATTGTTTGTGGTATCTTTAAATGTGATGAACTTGAAGCTCTTTTTATATGAAAGATCTAAGAATTTTTTTTCATTTCAAATGAAACTTCACTCACTTATTTCTTGTCGTATAACGTGTCTTAAAGGTTGAATGTAGTTTTTTTGGAATGATTTTTGATATTTGATCGATCTTCGGTTGTGATCAGAATGTTTTCAATATTGAATCGTGACTGAGTTGATGAATAGGATCGTATTTTTTGATTTTTTTTTGCTTCTAAATGTGAATAAATAAAAGAAACAGCAAAATAATTAAAAAATAAAATTATGGCGCATGTGAATGCACTTCTATTGTGAGACGGATATTTAATTTAGGTGTTATTAATTCAGTCAGTAAAAAAAGATTTTGGAGGGGGGAATTAAATGATTACCGTTAAGTTAAAGTGGTAAAGTAAGTTTTTGGGGCTGCCAATTTCAGAAGTTTGGGGATTTTATGTATTTTCTCAAAAAAATTGAAAATAAATTATAGTATCCTAGTCTTTAATATAATCCCACACACCTTGGACAATCTTCTTTCTCATGTTAAACTTACATTTCTCTATCATTTGACTGAGAAAAACGAACCAACATTGTTACTTCTCCGGAGTCATTTGTTAGTTAATATTATCGCAACTGTATGGTTAATGCTCATAGACCATAATATTTTCTACTATCCCTTTGGAATTCCAAATAATTATGTAACATCACATAGGTTATGAAATTTTTACTTGTATGTCAATATCCTTATCATGCTTGTTTCACTTGTGTGCCATTGCACATTTTTCGTCTATTGTGTGCAAAAATTCAAACATATTGAAAGTAGTGGACTTTTTATATATATAAAATATATTAAACATTTTCATATGTAGCCGAAAGGAAAAAGTTCTTTTATATGAAAACAAAAGAAGTAGTACTTTCTCTGTTTTCATTTATATCCGTCAACTCATTCTTACTTTATCACTTTATTTTTAATAAATTCCCCCTCCTCCCTCCTCTCTCCCCTCCGGCCGTGCTTCTTACTTTTTTCTTTCCCTCTGCACTCATGTACTTGCTCTCAGTGTGGGTTCTTACCCACCTTCCTTGTCGTCCCCTTTTGTCTTTCCCGCCTTTCCCCTCCTGTCGCCCCTTCTCCTCTACCTGCTTTTTTGGCGCCCATTTCACCACTCCTCCTTTCTTTCATATTTTACCTATCGTTGCTACCTCTATCCCTGGCCCCCCCACTCCCTCCCCCCTCCCTCCCATTTGTGTATCCTATCCCCTCATTTGTATAATCGACACACGAACTATGCAAACCGCAATCTTTTATAGCAACCAGAAAAACTATTGCTCATGGAGTGTATTTCAAACTATAGTTATAAGAGGCTTCAAATGTCTATTATATGTGCTAGTCCTGATATTTTCTCTTGCTTTTATTTATTATCATTCGTTTATGTCTCTCTAAATTAATTAGGCCCACTAGTTTCGGAGCTGCACCGACATTAAGGGGTGTGGGTGGGGGGGGATAAGGTAAATATAACCTTAATTAGGAGAAATTTATTAATTACAACACAAATATTTTTATCGTATTTATTAATTTTTATATTTTATAATTATATCTTTATAATTATTATATTTTATATAATTATTAATATTTTTATGTACAATTATAGTTTTTCACTAGAATTTTCAAGTCCAAAGATACATCTAACATATATTTTTGATAGTAGATACAACGCAATAAAGAGATCCATTGAGGCGAGCTGATAATCAACGGAAAGACGAGATATCCATAAATATATGAGAGTCCTAAGCGAGCTTTGTCATTGTAGTTTTAAGATCCATGTAATTTCACTTCCATACATATGAATTTACTTTTATATAATATATATCCTAAAATAAATTAAACTACATTTTAACACTGTCTATTATTAAACTGGTATCTTGGGACGTATTTTGGAAGAAAATAAAGTTTGGCTAAATTCATAATATTGAAAATTAAAAACATTTATCTACGTAAACTAGTGAAACTTATAAGTTACTCGTTTTTTTTTTTTATTAGTATGGAAAAAATATCTAAATATAGACTTTGTTTGGTGACGCATACCCTTTTAAATTAATTGTAATTATTTTATTCTTTCTGCAATTTGCTGACACATCATCATCAATTACAATTTGGTATAGAGAACTTCTTACTTTTTTAAACTAAAAAAAAAGTGTCACAAATTTGCTCCTGATTCTTTTAGGCACAATACATATAATTAGACTTTAAACTTTGATTTTAAGTTTTAATTTTGGACCTATTAATTTTCATAATAATGCACAAACAGACTTTTTAAAGTATTCGAACTTTTAATAAATAAACACGTGAGTCTTACAGACACAAACATGCAGGACTTACGATAGTACAAACATGACATGTGGATGATATTAGTTACATGTATGTCCTATTTATATAAGTTTCATACAATTTTAAGATGTCTATTTATCACATTACAAATATAGTAAAATGCTTATAGTAATAAATTATCTTTATTAATAGATATTCAAAACTAAATATGAAAATAAAAGTGACAGTAACTAATAGTAAAAATTCAATTTGTTAATGTAATTAAAACATGCCAATTCTTTGTCCTAAATGTAATATCCTTATTTCTTAACTTTAATTTCCGCATTAAATTATATGAAGCACCTAAAAAACAGGCTAAATTAATAGTCCCCATCATAAAACTCAAAGGAGTCGAATTAAAGCAATACACCAACTTTGGCCAAAATTAATAAGCTCACTTCAATTATTTTCATTCTAGTTATTGGTTCCATTGCTAATACCTTTTTTAGTTAAAACATTTTGAACTAAAATTCAAATATACTTCTTTTTTTTCATTACACATGTGCATATCCTTTTAAAAATAATTGAACTATAACCTTTCCCGTTCAACAATAGATATACTGAGATTTCCCAACACTATATTACGAAAGTGGAATTTAAGAGTTCAAGATATTACCTCAAGCATATATATTTACTAATATCATTTTATTTTTTAAGATTTTATTTTGCTTCTCGTAGTTTTTATTATTTTTTTATCCATATTCTATTTCAACTTATTGTTACTAAAATAGTAAAAAATTTTAAAAGACAATTGTATAATCGTTTATTATTCTTTATAACAATCTGACTATATTAACCCCTTATTTCAATGATATACTTTTTCAATAGCAATTTTAACTCTAGCATCCCATGGGTCCCAGAAGCAAGATTAAAACTTAATTGTCCCTCGTCTTTAGGGGCATGAGGTGGGGCAAAGATGAGAGGAATTATTATTCTTATTATGATTGTATTATTTTGTTTTATAAAAGTTCAAATTCTGTGTTTTTTTATTTTTTTTGGTCAAAAAAACAAAAAGAGAATAGATAATATTAGGATTATCAAAGTTTATTTTAAATGAATTACAAACATGTATTGAATTTCTACCGTTATATGAATTTAAGTTTTCAAATTATGTGTTTTTATTTTTTTGGCAAAAAAAAACAAGAGAGAATATTATGATATCCAGTTTTATTTTTAAATTGAAATTCAACTGTATGAATTTCTACCATTATATGAATTTAAAGTTTCAAATGAAAGTTAAGTTTGGTTCATCAAATGTCATAAGGGGGGGGGGTGGGGGCAACAAAATATCTAATCAAATCTTCAAATTTAAAAATCAAATACATGACGCAAACAAGCCTTTATAATTCAAAATTATTTTTCAAAATAAAATATATTGCTTTAAGGAACCATCTTCATTCTTTTTCCCTTTTTTCTTAACTCATTAAATAGCGTAGTATTTGTAAAAAAAGAGAGATATAAAATAGCGCCAACTAACGTATTAATTATCCATCTTTAATTTCTCCAACTTTCTCCAAACTTAGCCAATCCTTTGCTGTCAATTTTAATATCATAATTGCTTCTCTTTTTTGTAGCTAATTTGAAGAAAATCATTTAACATGGGTTTTTCTTTTAATTTTTCTTTTCCTTAAATAACTACTTTTTAATGTTGATTTTAGTGTTGTTTATTTAGCTCTCTAAAGAAAAAAAATGACATCTTTTAGTGGTTTATTCATTGGTTTAAGTTCCTTTTTGGTTGCAATCGTAATGGTATTTGTTTGCAGAATTGGGGGTACGTACTTTTATGTATAGAAAATATTTTCAAAAACTAATTGTTTGTCATACTCGAGAAAGTCGCAAACAAATCAAGTTGAAGTTTGGTGGCATCAACAGCGTCATCGTCATCGTCATCAATAATTGGAAGGATCCAGAGAAATATAACGAAGATCGGAATTTTATGAGGTTACAGAAACCTTCGATCCGATCACAATTAAGAGGAAACTAAAGAGGATTGAATCTGAGGATGGAATTAAAAAATTGTTTCACAAAGTAAAAGTTTGGTATTGATATTACACTAATTCGTACTCCTCTGTCCTTCTTCACCATCTGTTTAAATCTCAAGACTTTCATTTCAAGCCTTGTTATTTTTAATCTGAAATTAATAGTGAGAGGATCTTCACCACCACCACAGTTTAAGTTTTTGAGAGATGCTGAGGAGAAAACTTATAAGAGATTAATTGAAAGCTGGAGAAGAGAAAATTCATCAATTCAACAGTAGGTTCGAGTCGTGAAACATAAATGATTTAGACCAAGATTTAGAAAAATCTACTTTTGTATGAACTTTAGTTCTTGGTAGTATCAAATTAAAATTTCAATTTGCTGGTGAAGTTTTTGGATGATTCTTTTATTTCATTTATTTCTATGATATTGTTTGATTGCCGTACGAATTTTTTTATTTTTATTTTAAAAAAAGACACTAAGATCATTGCAACGGAATGTAGACTTAATATAAGTGGTCAAGACCCAACCTACAATCGCACCTGCCGCGATTTATTTTTTGAAAAAATGGTTTTTTTCGTTTATATTTGGGAACACAATTTTCAAATTGTTTAATTAATAAGTGGTTTTTTTTTTGTATTGGTATTGTGCGGTGGAATTTTGGGCAGATTTTATTAAAAATGGATGGGTAATGAATGAATTTAAAATTCTATTTAATAAGTAAATTACAAGCAATGATTGAGTGTCCATATAATTAAAAGTATTGTTCTAATATTTAAAAAAATACTTTTCTTAATGAAAGAGTAAATTTGACACAAATAGAATGAGAAGGATACTTTGAAGGCCAATAGATGGATGTGAATAATTGTATAATCATTATCAAATTTCAAAAATTTAAATTTGTTTCGTTTTATTTTATTTACATTATATATTCCATGAAATAATCATAATTAATGAACTTTTTCAGCATAAATTTTAATATTTTAATTTTTACAATAAATTAATCTAATTCAATTTATTAAAAAAATTAATCATATTGTATTGGATATAACAAAAGGTATCATCTCACATTGCGACAAAAGATATAAAATGAAATATCACAGGATAACAAAAGGTATCAATCTCCAGTTGTCTTAGGGTGGGTGGACAAATTTCATCATAAAGTAGAAAATAAAAAATTACGTGTGTATTTGGTACGAAGAAAATATTTTAAAAAAAAAAAGTATTTTTTGAAAAAATTTATTTTTTATGTTCGGTGTATTGACTCTAATTGGTCTTTCATAATAACACCAATTTCTATACTAAATAACATTTAATTTTTAAATTTTATTTTAGCCTTAAGGAATAATTTATAATTATTCTAATACTCTAATCGCTTGAGTTAGATCATAAGTTTCAATTTTTTTTGAAATCTACTATTCCGCTATTACCCCTCCACCCGTCGAATTAGTTTTAAGAGTGATGAACGCAGCCCTTAACCCAACCTAAAACCATATGCCACTCACATAATGGACGATTTTAGACAATTTAGGTAAATTCAGTGCTGCCCTTAATTATCAAATGAATTGGTTTAATTAAAATTTACCGAATTAAAAATTAATTGAAAATCATAAAATGTAAATTAATTTAAATTACCCAAAATAAATTGTAACTCAATTCATTCAATAAAAAAAGTTTTTATTTAATTGTTCGTTGAATATACCAAATCAACTAATCAAGACTATTCTTTCTTAATTATGAATAATTGTATCGAGCAATAAAACCCATGTTTCCTCATCTTTTTGGTTATAGTTCTCTCTCGATAACTTTTGCTAATATCTGCCAATTAAAATAACAATTTTTAAAATGGTAATATGGAATCTGCACACTCCAGCTTCTCTTCATTATCAGACCCCGCACGCCATAACCACTAACTCACTATTTTACCTATTAAAATCTTAACAATCACCAATGAAAAATTAAAATCAAAACCACCAATTTTTAATCTCACTGCACCAACTCAATATTATACGATCAATTTTATTTTCTCTTTCCTCCAAATAATTCCAATAAATTTCAGAAAAACATGGTCAAAAAATTCTCGCATTAAAAAAATTTTTCACATTTGAACTCTAAGTTGAGAAGAACTAAAAATGGGATCATTTTTTTCTGATTGAATTTGTACGAATGTCCTTGTTGGAGAACTGAAAGGGGGTGGGGGGGAGAGGGCCTGATTTGGGGTGTGGGTGGGGGCGGTTGAAGGATATGGGATGAGAGTTAAATTATTTTATTTATATTTTTTTTAAAAAAAACTCTAATTTAAATTTAGTGATCTTATATGTTGGCTAAATTAACTTTTCAATATATATTTTTTTTCTCAGTAGCGAATGTCAAGTAATGTAGTAAGTAAAAATAAAAAAAAAAATCAATATCTCGCGATATTATACAAATCCAATGAAAACAACGAATTTTTTTTTTTCTTTTTTACAATTTAACATATTCTTTGAAAAATTATTAATTTTGAACCTTTTTCATAAGTACACAAAATCAATTAGAATATATCAATTTAAGTTAAAAGTATTTCACTAATTCTACAATCAATTTGAGAAAGTTCAATTAAAAATGAATATGTGTTCATATAATCATGTTTTTATACCTTTTTTCCGTATCTCTCATGCCTCTAATAAGAATATACACTCTAGTGTCATTCAACAAAAAAGGTGTGTTTATGCACTTTAAAATCTTCGGGGGTTAACATGTCTCATGTATATTAAGGTGTGCCGTGGAATTTCGCATATAGTATAAGGGGTCTTGTACATTTTTTTTTTTAAAAAAATCTTTTTCTAAACTTTCCATTTCCAATCAAACTATCCATATAAAAATGAGATAGAGGGACAGTTTCTTTTACCTATTTTCTCAGTGTTTTGGTAGTAAGAAGATAATTTTCAAAAACAGATTTAGATATACTTTGGGACAATACTGTGACCGCCATTCTCGATTCTCGCTCTGACTCTACTCCTGAACCCATTAAAACCCAACTCTTAACGTCAGATTGACTCTTCTCCATACCTGACCACGAATTGGGTTCTGACTCCAACCTTGATATGACTCTCGCCTCTTCAAGCTTGACCTCGCCAAACTTTGACTTCTGTACCTCACTCGCAAATTTCTAACCCACTCCCGATATCAACTTGGGTAACCACATGCTCTTTAACCTCAACATGGATTTGACTCTAATCCTGACCGCCAACGTTCGTATTAGGATCCAAATATAAACCTGGAATACATGTTTTGGACTTCTAATCAGGACTTCGCTCTAGTCTCTAACTATGGTACCCTAATTCAATTCACTGAAATCATGACTCGTCCTAACTTTAGATCCCAATCTGAAACCTTATTCTAGATCGATAATCTGGATCTTGCCACGATCTAAGGATTGACCTTGATCTCGACTCAATTGTAAAATTTGATTTGAGAATAATTTTTGACTCAGGCCACAATTTTCCGTCTCCTCCAATTCAGGACCCCATTTTCGTTTTCGAACCTGATGTCGAACCTAAACCTATCTCACACGCATAATCTCGATCAATATGACCTTGACCAAACCAAGACTCTACTTCGAACACAAAATCTATTCCCACCACTTGACTCCACCCTCAACTCTACATCTCACTCTAGGTTGGGTCAACGCCTGACCCTAGTCTCCCCCGATCTTAACGGGTCAGGAGTTGGTGGAGTTTTTTAAATGAAGTTGGTCCTTGTTTCCAGTCTAGTTCTGGGACTGAGAGTTTGTGTGTACTTGAGGTGGATTGATGGTCGATAGTGAGGTTGAAACATAATTTTGAAAACAACAACATAAAGAATGAAAAATAAATTAGAAGAAAAAATTCAAATAAACAATAATTAAAAAGTCAAAAATAATTAATGTGTAAAAATATGATACATAAATCTTTAAAAATTAAAATTGTTTTTATTTTTTATTTTGTGACAGTAATTTAGTTCACTTTTTTTTTTTATAGTTTCTTAAATAATATGCAAAATCAATAGTGAAGAACTCTTATTGGACATAACGAGTATTAACTTGAAACAATACATTTAGAACCAAGCCAAATGAAAAATGAATTTCCCAAACGAAGCATTTTTCTACTATGTACACCAATACTAATAATGCAATCCGTTTAACTCTTTTTTTTTTGTACACTTATGATCTTTTACATTCCAAACTATTTTTTTCGCAACGATCTAAAATATTCAAACAAAAAAAAACATTATAATCACCACCAAATCTCGACTTTGATAAGTTATTCTAATCGAATGTTTATTTGAAAAGTTTAAACATATGAAAACATTGTCTTTAGAAAGTAATTTTTTAAGGCTCATATTATTGCAAACAATTTTTAAAATTAGATGAATAAAATCTAATAGTGACCTTAAAATATCAATATTTGCGTAAATCACCATACCAAGCTTCAAAATTTCAAAAAGGGAGTGCATCATTATAAATATGTAAAATTTTATATTGAAAACAAAAATTTTACTCATTGTACTGCGTATTTATTTATTTAAATCTATATTTTTATTAAAAAAAAAGAAAAAAGAAAATGATGTGAGACAAGTTTGGGGTTGATCCTTCTTCATAATTAGAGTTTCGGGTTCAAGTTCATCCGGGTATAGAATTGGAGCTTTGTTAGAAAAACATGCCCTTAATAAGAATTTTTTTGTGTCATTTAAATTTAGTAGTAGTCGAGCTTCAGATGATAACCTAACACCGAATGACAACAAAACAAAAAAATGCCTTGCGATGAATACTAGGTAATCCTTTCCGTCACCAATTTAAATTTTACACTTTTCGAATTTTAAAAGATTTCACAAGCCTATCTTTGTTATAATTTGTTCATATATCTTTTAATTATTTTAATTTTAATTAATTGTGACTTATATTTTTTTACATAGTTCACAAATATATAAATTTCCATTTTAAAATATAAAGATTCCATCCACGAGCAAATTTCCAATTAAACTTAAACTGTTTTGATTTGAATTTTGAAAAGTACAAAAATATGCACAATTGAGACGAATGAAATAAATTTTATAAATTATCCCAATAATATATATCAAATTCATCGTTTTTTTTTTTAATGACATAAATTCGTTCACTGAAATCACGTTTTAGACTAAGTCAAGCGATAACTAAGCGACCAAAGTCAATAAACACGGGTATTTTATCTTAGGCCCCAAACCATTATATATTGATTGAGCCCAATTACCAAATCGTATGAGATTTTTTGTTTCTGTTTCGCCGAATTAAAAAGTAATGGCCGGAAAAGAAGGAAGGTCCGGCATCGGGAATCGATCTCGGAACATCGTACTCCTGCGGTCGGTAAGTGGAAGGATGATCATGTAGAGATCATCGCAAATGACCAAGGCAATGTACGACGATACGCCGTCCTTTTGTTGCTTTCACCACAACTTACACGACGTCTCATTGGGTTGACGCCGCCTATGACTCAGGGGGCCGCGGAGAAAACGCGATCAAACACTGTTTTTCATTAAGCGCTCCACCTATCAATCCAATTTTATGTATGCATTTATATTATTTGAGAATCAGGACGAATTTTTGTGCTGAAATACTGCCTCTATTGCAAGACGAAGATGTGTGTAGCAGCATTTTTGACATTAGATCATTTCATATAGAACAAAATGAATAATCTAGTTGAATTAGCTTTCGAAATTAATCAAATTGATTTTCGGTAAAACGCAAACTTTCCCCACTTAGGGATTCCGTTTTGTATACTTACCTTAGTTGAAGTATGGAATCAGTTTTAGTCTTGATCGTATTTTCAAAGGGATTAGTTTTTGTTGATTGTAACTATACTTAGTTTTGTGTAATTTTTGAATTCCTAAATGGTAAATCGGAAAAATTTCATCCAAACTGTTCTCATAAGTTAGATGTGCTGAACACGTTTGGAATGATCTACTAGTCAATAAAACTGTCTGTTGTGCTTAATCTTACAGTTAATATACTAGTATACATCATTTTCCGTTTCGATCGTATATAGATTTTGTGTTGTCATAGGTCTAATATTTTTGCCTGGTTTCGAAATCCATACTTTTATTAAAGCTGAATGACAGAACATTATCAAAAATTAGTCAATATGATTCTTGCAATTGGTTGAAAATTTTGGAAAGAGATTAGTTTGTGTAAAATAAGCTAATTGCAACTGGCACATGGCAATGTAGGCGCCTATGGGAGGATGATTACTGATCCCCTGTACAGAGTGACATTCACTTGTGGCCATTTAAAGTTATTACTGACCTGATGACAAGCCAAATGATTGGTGTAAACTTTAAGGTGAAGAAAGAACTCTTGCTCGCTGAAGAATCCCATCTATGGTGCGTATAAAGATGAAGGAAATTGCTGAGGCTTTCCTTGGATCAACTGTAAAGAATGCTGGGTATCCTTACCTGCATCTTCAATGACTCACAACGTCAGGCTACTAAGGATGCGGTGTCAATTCTGGTCTAAATGTCACACGTAATTATCAATTAGCCTCGGCTGCTGCCATTGCTATGGCCGGATAAAAAGCTAGCAGTGTAGGTAGAGAATGTGCTTATCTTCGATCTTGGTGGGGGTGGTACCTTTTTGATGTCTCCCTCCTTCACTATTAAGAGTTGAATTTTTGAGGTCAAATCTACAACTGGAGATAACTCATCTTGAGGAGAAAGATTTTTACATAAATTGGTTCGGGTCAGTTTTGTCCTGGATTTCCAAGGAAAATCATAGGAGGAACTTAACACGTCATCCTAAATCTTTAATAAATTTGATGACAGCTTGTGAGGGGCGAAGATAACTCTTTTTCATTCCCCGGAACAGGCAACTGGTTGAAATTGATTCGCTATAACGAGGGAAATTGACTTCAAATCCCAGTCATCACGCGTGCCACATTTGAGGAGTTGACCATGGAACTCTTCAGAGTGTGGGGGGTGGATCCAATTGAGATATGTTGAGGGATGCTATATTGGCAAGGACACGTGTCCATGAAAATTGTTTTGTTGGTGGATCACTAGAATTCCCAAGGTTGCAGAGCTGTTGCAGAACTTCCTTTAATGGGAAGGAGCTTTGCAAGAGCATCAACCCCGACGAAGCTTGTTTGCTTACGGAGCTGCTGTGCAAGCATCCCTTCTTAGTGGAGAGGGTAACGCGAAGGTTAATAGATGTGCGCCTTTTGGATATCCCCTTCTTTATTATCCTGTAGGACCTCGAACTGCCCGAGGACTTATGAAGACCGTCCCTTATTTCCAATGAACACTACCATTCCTGCAAAGAAGAGAGGATATTCTCAATTATTCTGATACCAACTAGAGAGTTAATTCAGGTTTACTAGGAGAAGAGCAAGGATAAAATACAACAACTTGTTGTGGTAAATCGAGCTCTCTGGTCTAACATCCTGCACCAAAGGTACTTCTCAGATAACTGGCCCGCTTGCATTGATCATGGGCATCTTAAATGTTGTCCGCCGAGGACAAGACGCGACAGAGAAAAAAATTACAATTACGAATACAAAGTAGGCTTGTCGAGGCAGATATTGAGAAGGATGGTCCAGGATGGCTGAGGAGTACCCGTCAAGATGATAAGAACACAAGAAAAGGAGAGGGAGAGTTGGCTTGAAAGGCCCACTTGCAGAGCTGATGAGTTTGAGGATAAGATGGCATAATGCAATCCATTAATGGCCAACACGAATGTACCAAGGTGCCTTGAGGTGGTATGGTTAAGGTCCCAAGATTGAGGAGATAGATAAGTGATCATAGTAATATCCTTTTTCTTCTAGTGTGTAGTTTAACATAGGTAGTAGGTAGGTAGGTTTATTTGTTTTTTTTTTTTTGTTAATTTTTCACACTGGTTAATGTTCTTCTTCATTCTTCCTTGCACCATCACTTCGAGCTGCTAATGGCAAGTTACAGTAATCAGTGCTTTAAATATAAGTCAGTTCCAACATTTGTGTATGTTGTATAAAACCTAATTTCTTTGCACATGAATCAAAGTTTTTTAAAATCTGTAATGCTTGAAATCTTACGCTTATATTTCCCTGCTTATATTAATCTAACGAGTGAAAAAGTTGTTCTAATTGTCTAACGAGCAATTGAAGACATACGTTAAAAGCCCACAAAATAATTTTTCGCGTAGAACTCCAAAGATTGTAAAATTACGACCTATACAATATAATTCAGAATACAACTCTTGCCAATCTTATGAACTACTCTAATATTCTAAACTTGAGTTATGATTAAAGAATTAATAACTCTCCAGTCTAAAACGAACTTAATCTTGAACTTCTAACCCACAACCTATCAAGATATGTGTTTCCCAAGTCTCAAAGTTTTCCCAACTTAAGGATAACACCCTATGTAGTTTATAACCACTAAACTAAGGAGTACATCAACATTACCACTCAAAGCAAAACTCCTATACATAAAACGATATATAGGACTTTGGTTCTTCAATGTATTCCTTCAATCTTTTGGTACTCCTTGCAAAGTTCATTTTTCAATTTCTTTTTTTCTCGGAAGTGGACAAGTATTTGAAATGACTTCACTTCTATTTAAGAACTTTTAGAGAGTTGCTCTCCAATTCACCTTCATATTCGCTCGACTTTTCTCTTGACTGAACGTCTACTTCAAACACACTTCTTGCCGCTTTAGAATCCTCTTCAATCAAAGTCATTGATTTTTTTGTTCTTATATCTCAACCTTTCAATTCAACCATGGTTGTTCCTTAAGTTATTCACGAAACGTCATCCATTTCCTTTGAATATAATAATATAATTTTAAATCAATTAAGATTTAATTTGTAATTTATATTCTTAATATTGAATTACTTTTTCTATTTGAATTATCTGTTTACCATGTTTTACAAACAAAAAATTATACACTCGTCTATTGAAAACAAACATCTTAATTATTTTGTGTTTAAATCTAGATAACATCTTAATCATATATAGTGCATTCAGATTCAAATATCGTGTCAAGACCGTGGTCTGTCCGTGGTAACACCCGACCTATCCATCATGGGAAACCATTACTACCCAACTCAAAACTACCTTCAAACCGATATACTAACAACGCCTACATAAACACTAGGAAAATAGTCCAACACAAATAAAAGATTGAGTTCTAAAGTCACTATATCATCATACACTTGTGAATTTAACCCTTGTAATCCCGAACGTCATCATAAATAACAACTGCATTAATAGTCGAAACAGAATGCAAGTCTCGGAACTCAAACATACATAACAATCAAAATTGTCTTGTCTGAAAGAATGGAAAAAAGATTGGATTAACTATGACTTCCGAAAAGTAGTTTCACCTGTAAAATTCGAAGTCCAAGCGTCCTTATCTGAGGTCGTATCAACATTGGAAGATGCATGTACTTCTCCACACAACATAAACAAAAGTGTAGTTTTTCAAGACACAATCATAATTTATTGGTAGGATCATCACGACCATGGAAATCATGAATGAAACAAATTAAGCACACACAATAAACATTGCCACACAATCTAAATACAAAGCTCGCCTAATTACAATATCCTGAATCAACCAATACTTGAAACAAAAAAAGGGGGGGGGGGGGGGGGTGTCCCGCACATTAATTGATTACAAAACCTCGCTTCAGCGCATGGAATCATACTATACTACTCGATCCTCCTCACAAATCCACACCCAAATTTAGTGTATCAACGCAGTTCTGATCTAATCCGGGATAAGTAATTTATATCAAGCGTAAATATCCAAGCTGACTGACAGTATTCTATACCATTTGTACCTAAGCCAATCAAACCATCACAAGACTGTTACACTCTAATTACAATCACAATGAAGCATAACAACTTGAAACCATACGTTAAATTAAAAGTCCATTGCAATGAGATAATTTGACATGATATCATTTTCTATTTTCCCTGTGTTTTTCCCGCAACATGCCATGTATTAGTGGTACTGGAAGTCAGTAAAACATATACAACATACCTACACCATCACCTACCAGAGGCGGACCACATGGTGTCCGCCGGGTGCTCGAGCACCCATTCAAATTCGTTAACGGAATATATAATCTATGTAGAAATTGATCGTATTTGTATAAATTACCATAGAGCACCCAATGAATAAAATGATTAGTGTGGCCCAATGGCCTCCTAATGGGTACTTAGACTTTTTTAGTGTTGGTTGTACCAAGGTTCTAGCTCTCATTGTTAGCACATCTTTTTTTATATTTTCACTTTATAGCACCACACGCCGTAAATTCCTAGATCCGCCACTGCACCTCCTCAAATCAGCCGAATGCTCTTAGAGTCCGAACTTTTCTTTATTGAAGTGCAGTGACTTGTTCTTGGTGCTACCAATCAAAACTGGTCTAATTATTCCTGGATCATAACAAATCCTACTCTATGCTAAACTCTCATTCTATTCATTCAGTACCTTTTCCCATATTAATCAAGTCAAATCCTCAAAAAGTAAATATCCTCATTATGAAGTTTAAGATCTATTTACAAGATAGGGAGTCCTGCTTTAAAACTTTACCAATGATTTTTGGTGACATTTTGATAGGACATGCTCTAATCTTCGCCTCTTTCAAACCATATACAGGACTTTCCAATCATAACAGACTTAACCCAATTCGATGTTTCTATACTACTAACCAAAATAATTAATATAACTATGTGCACACTTTGCTCATTACAAGAATGAATTGTTACATTATTTTTGAAATCTTTTCAAAACTGAGACTGTTTACTTCTTAAAAAACATCACTATGAAGCTTTACTTATCTTTCAAGGTCGATAATTTCACACATAGGTACATAGTAATAATAATATATATATCTATATCTCTATATTCTATTATAATATATAATAACTATATCATTAGCAGCCTTTATACTTATTAAATAGAACTTTTAATTTTTCTCAGAAACTCCTCTTTACTTCCTCAAAACTATATAAACATAAGAGTTGACTTTGAAAACGTCTCAGATTTATACTCAAAATAGGGTTCCTGCCTGGGATAAAGAAATGACCAAATAACTAACCAATCTCATAAAAATATAGAAATCCATACCTGAGAAAGAATTCAAAGAATCAAGAAATTCAAAAACTCAAAAGCAACTTATCTCTTAGAATACTCAAATATAGGAAAGAATCCTTGCTTACTCTTTTTAGTGCCCATGAAAATAGATGTGGGTGTGATGACGACTAGTTCCAACACTATCATAGCCATATTACATACATGAAAGAACAAGGTTCTTGAGAAATCTAAATAAAGTGAAGAACTTATTAGAAGCCTTGAAAACCCTACTTGGTAGAAAAATCAGAAAACCATCTCTTGAATATCTTTAACTAAGGGCTCCTAAACGATCATTTTACAACATGAGTTTAAGAGCTTCGGTTTATCCAAATGGAGTGATCGCTAAATCATCTTGCTTATTGAAATGATATCACCATCATATTCACCTTTGCTGGAAAAAAAAATCTATGCCATTTACATGAAAACTCTTCCGTTTGTATGAAGCTCAATCAGACCCATTTATTAATGAAGGAAAGAGTTTATTTTCAATTTCAGCAGAACTGGCACGTCATTGTTAAGAAATGAAGGAGATGCTAGATTCTATGAGAGAAATCTTTTCATTGACTGATCTGGTGTGTTTCACCTTGGACTTCTAATCAGAAAAAAGGTCCATTCTCGAACTAATCAAGAATTTTTGAAGCAAATGTATATTGTGGAAAGGTATGTTTTTATACTTTTGGAGGAAAAGAGAGTGTTGATTGTAATCATGTACATTGCAAGCATCTCTCACATACTTGGCGATATGCTATTGTCCTCCACCGAATTTGGTTATAAAAGATATCCATATATTTTTGCAAAATTCCTATGAATTCCACGAAAGACGGGAGGGCTAACACTAGATTGCTTGGAACCGATAGATATTTACCAAGATGAAAAGGAACTTGGCTTTGAACTCCATAATGATGTTTCAAAGGCGCTATTTCTGATTATAGTGAAAGTTTTGAACAATCACACATTCGGGTCTAACTCATATGAAACAAGCACTGTAAAGACTGACTTTGGCTGGCTAATTACTCATCTCCATTTCCTCGAACAGATTGGACATCCATGAGATGTTGTGTTGTCATACACTAAATATGTACGAATTTACAAGTACATATCTGCACGGAGAAATTCCCATTGTGATGTATGATATAAAGCATACCACATTTTTTTTCTACAAGTTTGTACTATCTTGAATAAAAAAATTGTGTGATGCCCCTTCATTGATAAAATCAACATGAAAACGGACTAATATATAACATATTTATTAAATTACTGTGAAAATTACATGATGAACAGAACCCTTAGTACCAGACTTCGATCGAATCTAACTATTGAACATTTCATAATGAGACACAACACTTTGAGATAACTCAATGAACCCTGGAAATTTTAATAGAATACTTAGTGTTGTGTCCATCAGTAATGTTCATCACGTTATATTCATTCGAAGTCAGTACAAAGTGTTTTGTTTCATCATGCAAATGTTCACCAATGTTTAATTATATATGGCTACAAAATGGTGTTTTTAATTTTGTAGTTTTTCCCCCCCCCCATTGTCATGTCGATTTATCCGTTGAATTACATATCATATTATATTCTTCATCAATTAGTAGAAACTTATAGAAAATGTTTTCCATGTATTTTTCATATATCACGGTTGGGATATCTCCTTCTGAAGACAACTTGTACAATTTGTAGATATTTTGATTTTGAGTCACAACATCTTCATTAGTGACCAAACGTTCGAGAACCCTTGGAGATTGGATAAATTTGCTAGTAAAGGTTATAACTACCCAAGGTAGTCAGAATTCCTATGAGTTAGGAA